>VWYI01032784.1:0-65763 GCA_013399455.1 Anthoscopus minutus | reverse complement strand
CAGAAAGAAAAAAAAAAAAAAATTGTGCTTATGTTTTCTTCTAGTGATGGAAAGACAATGAAAAGACAATGAAAAATGAAGAAAATATTCTATAAAGTTGTGTCCTAAACACTATTAATATCATATTTCACCTCAGCTGAAGTAAAATGTTTCAAATACATAAAAGGAAAGAATAGGGAGCTGCCAAAATGCTATTCCACTGGACAAAGGAATATTTTTCTTGAAACTCTTTCTGCAATGAAACTCATAATGGATGAGAACTGTGAGACAGGAATTTACTGTCATTTTCTCCAGTCAAGCAGAGGAATGAGGTAAAACTGACTACTCTAATCAGTCCTGTCTCATTCAAATCATCTGATCGTGTTTGGTTCAGAGCACAGAGGCTCTTCAAGAAAACACACAGGGAGATGTCATTTTCAAAGAACAGCTTTCTGCCTGCACACCCTGCAGCAGATTAGCTTCTTGCAGCTAAAAGGGCACTGGGGCTCTTCAGCTGCCTCTCCCAGCCCCAGAGCTGGCTGTGCTATTCCCTTACTATCAGCTTCGTCCTCTAAGAGAAGTTTTTACCCAGTCCTTGAGAATGGTAAATGATGGAAGAACAAGAAGTTTTATCCTTATTCTCTGCATGAACACCTGGCATAACTTTGTCTCTTGTATTCAATCTGCAACTACTGGCGTAAGAAATCTGAGCAGTGTATTTTTGTCATCTATGTTTTTTTCAAAATGCCATTATTGCTGAAGGCAATCAGCTTTAACTAAAATGTCTTTAATGAGAGAAAGAAGTATATCAGAAGAATAAAGAGAGGGAGAAATCAGGTTTTCAGGATAAGGACATCTCAGAACTAGATGTCAGAGAAATGTGAAATCTAACTTCACACATCTCTGTAAAAAGCATTTACTAAGGCAGTCATTAGGATTTATAGCAAAGGATCTTTAACTTATCATTCAGGAAGCAGCAGGGCTAAGTCCTTAAAGAAACCATATCAAAGAAACCTGCTGTAAATGCAGGGACAAATTCTCTTATTTGAAAATGGGTATAGGACCTTCCTACCTGCTGGGCTTAATTTAAAAGTATACTGATGCATTATGGTAGGGGAAAAAAGAGAGCAAAGAAAGAAATGGCTGTATGTTTTTGTACTGCTTTATTTTCATTTCATCAATAATTGAAATAGCAGGAAAAATGTTATGGAAGGTCGTGTCTTCTCTACATTCCTGGAATTAGTCATTTAAAGTGATCCCTTAGACATGGTAATTGGGCTGTCTGGAGAGACTTTGCCAGGTTTGCTTACAGGACCCAATGTCACAGCATCTGTTTACTGGTTGCTTTAGGTAAGGAATACTCTTCCTACTGAAAATTATTATTTCTTCATCCATGATCAGTCATTGGGTGTTGAGGTGGAATATTTTAGGACATATAATATAGCACTAGACCATCTGTATTTTAGCAAATGATCTGCAAAAGAGGTACTTTTAGTTACCAAAAATAACAATTGTCTCAAAACTCAGGGTGGTAGCATTTAAGCATATTTTAGAGAAATCTCAGTTTTCCTTCAAGTCAGGGTCTGCCTTTGAATGCTGTTCAGAGACAGCCCACTGCAAATGGAACCTAACACAATGCATTAATTAATGCCCTGCTGAAATGTGAATGCAGATCCAGGGGCCAAGATAAAGAATTGTGTAATGCCTTCTCTTTGGGAGTTTTTCAGCTGTGTACCTTCAGGAGATGCAATTTGTCAAGTGGCAGTCACACTCTGATGTATTCATGAGCCAAGCTTTGCAGGCAGTGTCAGTAGGAGCTGCTGGTGGAGGAAACAGGAAGGCATGTGATTCACTGAACCATGGCTAGGCTAAGAGGACAAATCTGAAGCAGGGCTTTCAATGAAAAATTCTCATCTTTCCAAGTGGAAATTTTGAGAAGAGCAGCCAACACTGGAAAGCACTGGGAATTTTCTCAGCCTCACGATAGAAATGATCAAAGCAAAGAAGTCCTGAGATTAACTAACTACCCAAGTGCCAGTGTATTCAGCCATGAGAGACCTCATTTCAAACTTCTGCTTAATATGATTCAGATCAAAGTCTCCTTCATTCTAGCTGAATGCCCTAAATTCCACATTCTAAAGTAATTCTCTCTTTCCCTAAGTGAATTTTAAATTATTCTATATGGAGAGAAAATGAGAGAAGTTCAATTTAAAGTATAAAATACTGAAGAGAACCTACACTACAAACACACCCAAATATAAGGCCTGTTTTTAAATGAGAGACATCACTGTGGGTTTTCCAGTCTATTTTAGCATTGAAGAGGCAGTTTCACAGAGTAAGGGCTTTGGTTTCATCCTGATATAGAATGTGATTTTTTTACTTTGATGGATGGAAGGTGAGTTTCAACCCTGCTCTAGTTTTATATGTCTTTTTTTTTTTTCTTTAAGATGCTCCTGAAAACATTAAGCAAAACTGTGTTCATTATTGCAAACCAATTATTTGTGACCTCAGGCAACTCTATGAATTACATTTTAGTTTACTCATGGGCTCCCTAGCTTTCCTTCAATTCAAGTGCTAAATTGAAATAGTTCTCCACTCCTGAATTACCCTCAGCCCCCAATATCTGTGTGGCTTGGAAAATATTTCCTGAAAAAGAAGCTTAGTAATTGTCTGTTTAACAAAAATATGTAGCCACATCAAAATATTTTTTCCTGCTTCTTTTTTTTGATCTTCACTTAAACCATTTCCTTTAATCCCTGTTAGTAACCAGAACATGCAAACAGTACCCCTATCTATTTATCAATGGGGAGTTCTAACTACACATTTACTTAGGCATTCCAGCTACATGGCAGGTCTCAGCTGCTTACTGATTTTACTGCAGTAAAATAGATGGTTTTGTTTAGCATTGAAAAAGTGAACAATTTTCTTGACACCAACCACTTGTTTAATAGTCTTGGAATAATCTATATTTCATTAAAATGATGACTTATAACACCCAAGAACTCTCCTGTCTTCTTAACTATTGATTTAAGGCAGTTTAACACTTCTTCACTGTATAATAAATTGGTCTGGACTAGCAGGACTTTGTTATAAAGTCATTCTTAACTATATAAACACAAAATTGGCATATTTTAGAAATGTTCCTCAGCTTAATTTCTGGGAAAGGATCTTTCTCACCAAACCAGAATCAGTACTTTTTTATAAAAAGCCTCATAAAACTTTTAGGTAAGTAGAAGTTACCACAATCAATATTCATAGCATGATTTATAGGAGAAAGAAGCTTTCCACTAAATCCTGACCGTAAACTCAGTACTGTAAAGTATTTAGTACAGTAATCCATCTCATAGATATTTTAAACTGGGCATTAATGGTGCTCAAAAGTCGAGTGACAGTGAATCAGCTGCATTACAGAGTAGTTAGGAACTTTATTACTGGAAATGATTCAAACATACCTAAGCCCTTCACCCCTTTATTCTCCAATCAGTGACTTCTTATTTTCCCATATTTTTTCCTGATCACTTCCTTAGCTCCTCATATCACTAAAGCCTTGCTTTGACATAGCAGAATAGATTCATCCTACTTGAGCTTACGAGAAGGCAAACAGCTGAAAGAAGCAGGTTTCAAACTTAATCTGGTTCATCAGCTGCCAGCAAGTACTCCCCTGCTATTGTCATTCCATTCCAATTCACCTGAAGAAATCACAACAGATGCAGTTAGGAGATTGCAAAATTGTTTTTATTGAAGTCTTCAGTGAAAACATAACAGAAGGCACAGGAAACTTCACTGGAGGAATCAGTCGCTTCCTCACTTGCAACAGGACAACAATACTCCAAATATGCTGCTCTCTTCCCTCAAGGATTCATGTCTTAATTCACTAACAGGAGGACAGCTAGTATTGCAATGGAGAAAAATATTCACTACAAAATAAGGCAATATTTTGCAGACATAGTAATATGTCAAGTCAATATATGTCAAGTTTCCTATTCAGAGCTTGTTCAGGTACATCTCACATTATACTATACCTTTCTGATATACCCTGAATGCCTTTCAGTTAATTATTTCCTCACATAGAAAGAGAAACAAGGGAAAGAAAATGGCTCATTTTAAGTCAAAAAATGCAGTGACTTAAGTTGAGAAATGTTCGGGAAGAGACAGATGTGGTTTGAAATCTTTATCCTTCTAAATTGGGTTTCAAAATGGCGACAGCCCTGAGAGATAGTTGTGTGATATTGTGAGTGTCCAAAGTGATGCAGAGTCCCCAGGCAGGTGCAAAGGAGAGCCACTTTATTGCCACTTTATTTGTCTTTTTAAGCAGTTAGGCCATTACCAGCTACATTCCACTTAAGTATAACAAATATAATTCGACCAACCACCATAAACCACTATATGTAAATGCTTAATGATTATTTAACTTGTTTTTCTATGTCAAATTCAGCCGAATCACTTTCCCGTGGTCCTTTTCTGCTTAGCCAAAGTAGCAGGCCTGAGCCATGATTTCACAAGGTAAAAAGGCTCTTATTTTATAAGGTTTTACCTATATTTTATAACGTTTTATCTATATGAAAGATGATATTTTCATTATTTTATCTTTTCAGAGAAGAACATCAAGAATACAGAGACCTGAAATCAAGCAACAATCACTTAACTCTTTGATAAATCTATGGACAGAAATTACTCTTGTGCTCTAATCACCCAAGATATATTTTCAACTCTCCTGGACAAACAATCACACACTTTTCTCCTGTGCAAGGGAGAAACATAATATCAGCAATTCTTCCACATGATTGTACTCTTACCCTCAAGTGTTTGCAGTAGGTTTGATGCTAACCTACTGTACAAGGTGTAATCAGATAAACTGCTCATATAATGCAGTTTGGAAAATTCTGGGAGGAATTAGTCCTGTGGTACAAGAGCAGAAAGAAAACAAAAAAAAATGGCACAACCACAGTGTGACTCAAGAGATTCATGCTCTCAAAGGTCTTTTACATCCATCAGCTGATAAGAATAAAGTCTGATTCCCACCCTTAAGGGAGTACTCAAATTCATAGATGCTCATGATCAAAAGCATAGATACTCTGACAAGTCAGAGGGTCTGCAAAAACTTGGAAAGTTTTATTAATAAATTATGCATTTACCATGGAAATTGGATTAAATTGGATTAAAGTGGGGAAGAGAGAGTAAAAAGAAGAATGGAAGAATGAGAGAGATCACAGTCCTGGCTCCAGCATCAATCCAGCTGATGGGGTGTCCAAGGCCCTGGGTGCCTTTTATAGATGTTTTCCCAACCCTGGAGATAAGTTTCTTGCTTTATATGAAAATCAGTTCTCATGCACAGTCCATTCTTCTGGACTTTTCTGGAAATGGGTTGTAGGATTTCAAGGTTCTTGGGTGGTCCTGACCTCCCCTTACAGTCCATGCCCAGTTCTCAGCCTCATTCCTGAACCTGCATTGTGCTGTTACATCCAGGAAACAGAACAAGGACATTTATTTTGGAAAAGTGCTGCCCTACTGTCAGCTATTGACAGAGACAGGGACAACTGAGTGCTGATCAGAATCCAGATTTACTGTGGCTATATATGCTTATATACTATTCTACGAACGCTAGTAATTTTTTACTACAGTGATTGACTCAAACATCATACAAACAAACTTGTAAATTTTTGCAACATCTCTTCTACTTGCAGAGAGATTGATTCAATCTTCTTCCCTGCTGCCAAGTCTGATCCAATCTTCTTGCAATCTTCAAAGCTATGTTTGTTCTTGCCAAGGCATCCTGGTTATCAAATCTCTTATGTTAATCAGGTCCAAAGTACTTTCTGTCTTTGCAACACCCTACCTCCATTTGGCCCCTGCTCCTGCCACATCCTGTCCTTCCTCATGTCGTGTTCTTACCAACAATCCTTGGCTGGCTCCACAGCCACCCAGCTCTTGGTGTTTTGGGCATGAACATTTTTTCCATTACCTTCCAGGCTTCATCAGAAGGCCACAACCAGTCCAAGTTACTCAAGTGGGTTTTATGTAATTCATAGACATTACAATGATGACCCCTGTACTAAACTAATGTAATGAAGCAATTCAACATTACTTCTTCAACCAATCATAGCAAGAATTAACAAATTAAATCCATGTATTTTCTACTTGCTATAAGGAGAGTATGTATTACTGAATTTAGCTTACTAAATGAGGTATATATTAAGAACAGGAGAATAACAGTTGTGCATGCATATCTGAAATATAAGAGTAAAATATGAAAAAAACAGGCAAAACACTCACCATCAATGTGTGTTAAGTGCAAACATATGATGTTCTATGTAATATCTAGTCACATTATAGATTATATAAATATATAGACTGTATCTGTTATAAATGTTCACTTCTTTCTTTTGGTCATTTGATGGTGGTAACTTCCTCTCTACACTCTCAGACTCTTTCATCATATTTGCTTGCTCTTTCTCATCTACCCTGTGTAATCTGCTATGGTGTTCACTCATTCTGGCCCTCACTGTCAGGCAAATCAGACACCTCTTATGCCTCAGCAGGGCTCCTTTTCCATTTTTGTAGGGCCACGTTTTATTTGGTGGAAACCTGAGGCGTAAGGAAATACAGACAAAGTTGTCTGTGCCTTGGATGTGTACAGGGAGAGGAGAGAAGAGGTAAGAATAGTTTTTACCTTGAGGCCCTTGCATTTAGATGTCTGTGTGAGGATGCTGACACATGAGCAAGGAATCTCATTTTCTGTCATAGTCAGTGGAGAGCCAGGGTTTGATTCAGTTCCCTAAACATCCCTTTGGGATGGGTAGTTTGACTAGAGGGTTTACAGGAGAGCCATATGACTCTGAAACAGCATCTGTAGGACATACATGTTAGAGCAGTTCAGATGGCAACACAGAACTGTTTTTTAGGTAACTAAATAGCACACCTAACTAGTGAAGCCTGGGGCACAATTCCAGCAGCCCTAAAATAAACATCTACACTTGTCTGAGTCATTATCCAGACTCCAGTCACTGAACAGAGCTCCTTTGAGTAAAGTTAGAACTTGCACATCTGGTACAGAAGTAAGTACCTTATCTTAGATGTCTTAAATCTCTCACTGACTCTGCTTTTTGTATGAAACAGGGCTTGGGAACATGAGGATTTTGTAGATGAAGCAAAGCCTACGTGTATACCACCCAAAACCCTTTCTCCATGACCCAGTGCAGTGACCTGAATGAAAGCATATGTCAGCTCTGAATAATCTCCTCTGGGACCCACCAGTAGGATAACCATAATAGTATCGTGCTCTTCCAGGGATTGTATGTCAAGTTTCTTATTCAGAGAATGTTCAGGTGCATCTCACATTACACTATACCTTTCTGATATACCCTGAATGCCTTTCAGTGGTGTGTTAAGTGATGTAGCTAACATCTGTCACATGTAATTTGTCCTCTGTTTTTAACTCCCCAAGGGAGGCATTACGCATGCAGTGTAGCATTTTGTTTCAGTTAAGAATTCCTGCTTGCTGTTTACACATCAAAGATGCTGGGGCAGAGTTCCTGTAAGATGAAGGTCTCCTGTTGTGAATTCAGAGCTCTGAGTTTTTACCCTATTTTGAACCTTCACATAAGGCTGACCTTCTGCTTAGCCATTTGTGAGTGACTTCCCATGAACCGTAGTCGGAAGTGATTTACTACTCACAATGTTTTCTCTCTTTGCCTGACTGAGAACACTAATATGCCATTAATTAGCAGTTTGCTGGAAGGTGGTAAGACCTTTTGACTTCTTGATCCATCTGTGATAGTTGCTGTGCATACAGTGGGAAGGCAGGAGCCAAAACTTGTGAAACAAAGAGAGAACAGCAAGCTTTGTGATGATCCTAATTCTCTGTCACGGCTTGCTCCATGGTGTCATACTGGGTTTGAAAACAACTCTGCAAAATGTACATTTTAAACAAAATCTTTACTTTTTTTTTCTTTTCACTACTATTATGTGTAATATTAAAATACATGGTTAATGCTAGAAGCAGAATTTAAACAAATGGTAAATATGATAAGTAAAACAGATCTAAAGGGAAAAGCCCACTCTTCTGAGCATCAAGTCAACTTGGAGATTCTCCTGCTTTCCAGGAGCACCTGCATATTATGTTAAATTAATTTCTGATCCATTTCAAACTTATTCTGCTACACATCTAAACTAATTGGAATTTAACAAAGTCCTGTGTAACTTTCAGGAAAATGAAACCACATAACTTGATGTTAGATCCTGTCCTACCTGACACAGCTTTTACAGATTAATAGAATGGCTGGTTTCTGTTCAGAGGAATCAAAAAGATCATCTTACTCCAACTCTCCTGCCACGGGCAGGTGACACTAGTGCAAGCTCTCACACTCTGGCTCACACCAGGTGTGGGACAGACCGGGGTAGGGAGGTGAACCCCGATCTAGCTCAGAGCCCGATGCTCTACGGCATGGAATATCACAGGTGCAGGCGAGGAGACAAAGAATAGAAGAGGAGAGACTCTTTGAACAGGGACCCCCCTGAGAACACCACTCACAGAAAGACAGTGAGCAAAAAACAGCAGAACAGGCTTTACATGGAATTTTATATCCAGGGAATCCAGGTGGAGGATGCACGCTTTACTTCAATCAGGAGTAACTGGGGGAAGTCCTTAGGGTGGGATCAGAAACCGGGAAGCCAATAGCAAGGTGTTGGGCTGGAATAACAGCTGAGGGACATGGGGTACAGCCATTGGGGTGTCGAGGGTTGAGGGATTGACCGGGAAGGGTCTAGAACAAGGGGTGGGGTTGACAATGACTGATGGGAACAGGGGCAGGGATCAGGGTGGATTGGTGCTCAAAGGGGAAGGCACAACTCAGGAGTGACACCCCAGCGGGGAGGGCCAGGGACCATTCTGGTTGAAGGGGTAGGGTTACAGCAGGGATTGGCAAAGGGGTGGGGAGATGCAATTTAGGGTGAAACCAACAACATAGGAGGGGGAGTTCAGCTCAACAATACAGAAGCGTGAAACTTTGGGATAAACCAAACAACATAGGGGGGTGGCCAAATTACAACTTCTACAACTTATTTGAACAGAACATTATTAACTTAGTCAAACAAACATACACCACAACAGGAAAGGACACTGTCTACTTGACCAGGTATCCCTCCATATGTTTGTGATTCTTTATATGCAATATCATACCTGAAAGGATGAGGTTCCAGTGTCTAGCGCTTTAAACTTCCTTGGAAATTTCTCTTGTTCTTTTGTACCTATGCAAGTTCTTTTTTCTCTGCATCCCAGGGAAATAATTTCCCACTAGTCTACTGTTCTAGCCTCTTCTTTCTGCCTCAGAGGATGGTTTGAGAGGGAAAGAGATAAAGAAGTTTATTATTGTCTTTTTGCATATGATTCATGAGCATTTATAATATAGTTTGCTGAAATTATAACTCTGTCCTTTAGAAGGAGCTGACATTTAAAAAAANAAGGAGCTTAAATTTAAAAAAAAAAAAAAAAAAGGTAAATTCTCCCACATCCACACCTACCTGCATTCCAGGAAAAAAAAAACAACTTCTGCAGTTAAGATTCATATCAAAATTAGACCTCATCAACTCAGAGGCATTTGCTTTTTTAAGAGTTCATAATCAACTCTGCAATTGAGTGTAGGCAGCAAAATTGTTATGCAGGTCTCCTCCATCTCTCTATAGTGAACTTCTTCCTGCGTTTTAACCTCCCTAAAACGGGAAGGGAGGAGAAAATAGAGTCAAGGTCTTCTGCCTGCTTTTCTCAGCATAATGAATCCTCCCCCATGTTCATTTAGTTCATCCCCACTATAAAAATGACTTTTTCAATCAAAGCATTGTACTCCTTCCAAAGACATTAGCCAAGCGACAGAACACGAGTTGGAATGACAAGGACAAGCCCGCTCAGTGCAAGGTAAGGGGGTTTCTAAAGTGAATGACTGAAAACAAATACATGCCAGCACTTTGCTCAAGGACTCTTAGCATATTGTTCCTACAGAGAACCTGATCTTGGATCAGGATAGGAGAAAAATTAGGCAGTCAACCAGAAAACTACCACTTTTTTTGTTACTTTGCTTTTCTTGCTCACTTGAGGTGAGTGGTTCTGTTCCTTATTTGTGGGGTTTTGTAACTTCCATGTGCTCAAAGCTCAGAGAAATTTCAGAAGTTGGAATCAAGAAGTGAGGTTTATTCTACAACAAAAAGAGGGGGTTTGGTATCTCAGAATGAAAGTCGTAGGAATAGCCATAGGGAACGGGTATTTTAATATGTTATGTTTTAATATACACAAAATCAAAACTGCCTTTAGGAGGAACATGTCTGATACCTACACACTGCCAGAATTAGGAACTTAGCTAAAGACCTGAGGTAAATGCTTACACAGAAATTAGGACTCACATACTAATACTGCTGGTTTTTACCATGCTGATTCTCCCCATCTTCTATTTGCTCTGTCCAAATGGACAAGAAACTGATTTTTTGGCACCTCCATTAGCAAACACAGTAGTATATCTCTATAAATTCAACAAGATTTAATTTTTGCTAAAACCCAAAAATTGTATTTCCTTTTGCTGTTATTAAACATTTCATTATCAAGTGTCATATATTGAACTTCCTTTTTTTTAACTATAATTTGTCATATTTTTCACATGCTCCCTCTCTTCTTCTGCAACAGAAATTGAGTTTCTGGATCTTTGTGTGTTTCTCTATTTCTCTGTTTTTAAATACCACTTCAGAAAATGTTAGTTGCTTTCAACCCAATTTATTATAGCTGGAGTTCTCAAACAGACATTGTATTTTTTAGAGTTTTCTTGAGAAAAACACCCAGAACAGCAACAACAGTAAAACCCTCCACCCTCAGCTTTATCTTCTTAGAAAATAGGATCAGTTGATCAAAAGATATGGATCTCTAGAAAGTGCAGAATTTATTATATATAAACAAATAAGCTTCCCTGTAAACAGATGAAACCATGGGGCTTTAACTAAGTCGTGCTCTTCAAAGGTACTTGGTGTCAGCAATCGGTGAATGAAAATACCAAATATTGTCTCCTTCTCTGAATTATTTCTTTTTAATGTCCATTGCTCTCATCAGAGATCTGCACAGACATTTGTCACTTTACAGACACAACCTGAGACTCCAGTTCTGTCCTTGAACTTCAAGACTGTCACCTTTAAAGGAGACATTTTTTTCCTGAGCTACATAAAAGCAATCAGAGTAGACAATTCATGGGAAAAGGGTGACACTTTGTGGCTATAACAGAGAACTAAGGTATCTTCATCCTTTTATGTATCATTAATTTTTTGTCCATCTTCCTTATACCATTACAATTTAAAGGTGACAAAAGTAGAATGACCTTTTACCAAGATTTTGCATATTTATTTTTAAAAACAAAGCAAAACCTTCAAATGAAGAACATGAGAATGATTTTGAGGACATGCTTCTGAAAACACAGCTAAGAAAGTCATTGTAAGGGTTACCATAAGTTTTCTTGAAAACTCATAATGTGCTATTCTGCACACTAGCAAAAGTCAGTTTATGAAAGAAGACTTTGGGGAAGATTTTGCCTCTCCCAAAACCAATGTAACTCCCTTCCTTTCTAGAGAAAATTAATTTCTAAACAGCTTCTTGTGAGCTCAGCTGCTTTCACTAGATCTCTCCTTTTATGAAAACTAATGGAAGGATCAGTCATTCTGCAGAAAGCTTGGTCTATAATCCATAACTGCTAAAAGTCATCAATGCCTAAATCCAGATTTAACTATGAAAAAAGGACAGATATAAATTCTGTTGTTGAATTTAGAAACAATGTACAAGACAATGAAAGTAGTGAAGTCTTAAAAAACCAATCAGTCCTGTACTGAACAAATCCAATGCTGAAGGCCTGCACCTTGATCTTGATTGCCCACTATTCTACATTTGTAGGATTTAAAAAATGCCAGTAGTGTGAAAAGGAAGAGATGAGCTTTTCAGCTTCTTGCACTCCTCACACATCTTCTTCTGTCAGTGTATTAAATGTTGTCTCTGTGCACCAGGGTGCCCAGATGTTTTCATTTCTGCTGTTTGAGTCCTATTCTACCTCATGCGGTAAGATAAACCTGGAATGATACAAGGCACATTCACTGGGTACTAACTGTTGTGAACATTTCTGTGAAAGAGTAGCTTTCCAGTTCCTTGTGCCATTGGTAGGGCCATTTGACTTGGATATGATGCAGCTTTACTGGAAATCTCATTTGACTCAAGTAATAGAAGTGCCTCTTCATATTTTGTATATGT
This sequence comes from Anthoscopus minutus, assembly GCA_013399455.1. Lineage (NCBI taxonomy): Eukaryota > Metazoa > Chordata > Aves > Passeriformes > Paridae > Anthoscopus > Anthoscopus minutus. Next base: position 53,519 of record VWYI01032784.1, on the reverse strand, counting down.
ATATATATATATATATATATCTGTATACCAAAAGAATAAATAGTATTTTCTGTCAGTGACGCTGATAAAGAGAGAGCACATACACTAAATTGATTTTCATGGGTCTGTTTGTTCCAGAAATAGTACTTCATACTTCTTTGCTTCACAATACCCATGAAATTAGTGGCATAGTAAGTCCATTCTGCAGGGATAAAAATTTGGATGCAGAGTGATTTTAAATGCATTTTACAATTAACATTGTGGAAAGAAGCAGTAGCTGGGAGTCCTACTTAAAGAGCTGCCTTTTAGCAGACTGTTAACTTTTGAGTAGAAATAAAAGAGTATTTGCATAATTATTGAGAGCTGGACTGGGTCCTTGCAGCAGAGCTGGACATCAGGCAACAAAACGCTGCAGAGCACCAAATCAGGGGGGCAGCAGTCAATCCCTTCCATATGTGCACCCATGGAAGTATTAATATTGCTGAGAAAAGGGAGATCAGGTGCCGTTAAATCCAGCTACCTTCAAGCCCTGGCTTTACCCTGCTGAACTTGTGGGCTGGCTGATTTCCCAGGGCTCCCTCTATTTAGTCAAAAGAAGAGAGGAGGTCTGAGACAGAAGTCATTAATAGATCCCAGGACTATGTCTTTTTTCAGTGACTGCTGAAGTACAGGAACATTTGATGTAGGTAGCTAAGTGCATGAGTGGCTTCAGGCTCTGAGTTCCAGCATCCCAGAGGGATTTAAAAGACCAGTTATTTCTCCTCTTTGCCCTGAAGCATGATTAGTTACACACCAGCTCCATTCCTGACACAGGCTTTTCCAATCCTGTTTAAATGTGAGGACCTCTGGTGATGGAGGTCCTCACATTTTCCAGGCAATCAATCCCTGTGTTAAATTGGAATTTTTTTTTGCTGTGCTGCAATTCACATCAAAACTTTCCATGACTGTATTTGGGTGTCCATAGTGCAGACATGTCTTCTTCTAAACAAGATATTTAGGAGCCCTTTGCATCAGACAAAGTGATGCATCAGACAATTTTGATTTCAGTAACTGAAGAAGCTGTTCAGTCTTCTTGGTTTACAGGCTCATGTTTATTCTTGTCCCAGCTCTCGCAGTTAATATTTTATAACTGCACAATATTAGGTCCAACACTTGAAGTTCCATCACCCCTAACACAGTACTAGACTTGAAAGAAAGTAAATTAATTCATATCTTCTTGAGGCTTTGGCAATTTCTGCTATATAAAATAAAGTTCTATTTCCACACTACAATCTTTTTGGCTCATATTTGACCAATATTGTTCTTTAACTTGCAGACCTTTTCTATAGATCTGCTTGTCATACCCTATCCTGTAATTTTATACTTGACTACTCTTTTTTTCAATTTTGACACCTCACACTCTCTCTGCTTACTTAATATCATTCAATAATTTCTTTCTGTAAGAGGGTTTTACCAACTTTCAAATTTACTTTCTAGTCTATTAATTTCACTTAGTGTATGTGTTTCCTCTCTCAGGTTCTTATGAATAGCAAACTGAGAAAAAACACTTTTTTTGTTTGTATAGTTAGAGAAAGTGTTGACCAGTTAAATGGTAGCTTTCTGCAAGACTCCACAAGTATATTCTTTCTCTTTTGAAACTGATAACTTTTTTATATGAATAGTTATCAAACTCATGTGATAGTGATTCCATATTTTCATGTGTCCACTCCTTGTCAGAGCATGAAATAAACCTTTATAAAATTAAGGGGTTTCTTTCACTATTTACTTTTACTATCTTTATTCAGAAGATCTATAACTTTGTCTTGAAAGAAAACTGCTGTAGTTTGAGGTAATCATATAATTTGGTTTTGTTGGTTGCTACTGGCTTAGCCCTTCAGTTGTTAAGGTAGAATTAGTTACAAAAAATGGGAAATTATTTTAACAGGGAATTTATCAAGTGTTTGCAATTACTTTTTCATTTCTTTTTTCATTTCTCTTATTCAAAGTTGAAAACTCAGAAATCTTATCCATTTATCACAACATTAGTATTTCCAGACATCTGTTAGTCATTGACCTTTTACAGGGAAACTTGAAGAACTTGAGTATCAGATCAAGATTTGCCATGCAGTTTGACTTGCTGCTCAAAGAATTGTATCTTATTACCCTTGATGTTACACATTGCACTCCATTTTTTTTGGTCTCTCTAACTCTCTATGTGTTCATTTTAATTTTTTTATATTTATATTTATTCATAGTAATCTCAGTTTCTATTTCTTGTTTCTTTTTGTATTTGAGTCAAAGCTTTAACCACTTTGTTGCTTCACATAAAATACTGCCCTTCATGTGTAATGGAATTGTTTGGTTATGTAGCTGCTTCATCTTTTTTCAAAGAAATGTCATACTTCCTTCAGTCATCTCCTTTCAATTCACCTTTTCTGGAATTATAGCTAGAAGTTATCAAACACTACTAATGACAGAAAATCTTGGTGCACAGGGCTGTTTATTTTCTATTTTCATTTCCCCCTTTTTTTTTTTTAATGCTCCTCAATCAATTCCTGTTCATAGTGCAGTCATATGTAATTACCTCAAAGCTCTGCTGCAGTAAATAAATTGCATTATTAAAGTTTTCAAATCCTTTAGTTTATCTTCATATTGCTCACATCAATGTACACATACCCAAGATGTTCAGCAGACTGGTTATTTTCTTCTTGCTTTTGATATTCTAAATCTGATATACACGAGTCTATCCTCATTTTCCATGAGCTAAACTGCTCCCTAAGAAAACTGTGACCACGCAGAGGTAGAAGGTGCAGGTCTCCATCAGATCCCCCCTTTGTGCACCCTTGTACCCAATGTCATCGTTTGACTCCAGGCTTTTGCTGAGGGGGCCACACTCTCCCAGCTTTTCCACCCAGCATCCAGCAGTAGTTCTCTTCCATGTGGCACTATTTGTTCAGAGTCACTCCCATTCATGATTTTGATAGCTCCAAGAGCACATTAAGAGAGGAAAAAAAAGCCAACTTTGGTGGTGTCTCACACTGAGGATCTTGGGATCTCAAGTTCTGGAAAAAAAGGTCTTTCTGAAATCTAAAATAGCTGAGCTGCCTCTTTATGTTTCTCCTCAAAGACAGTTGCTCTGAATATCACACTTCTGAAAGAATGAAACTTTTTCTACTGTGTCACAAGGACAGAGTTTTAATCTTCTGTCAGAATAAGCATATCTATTCTTGACCTCAAGGTTGCTGATGAGGACAAAGTGCATGTTATGCACCAGGAAAATTAGCATTCAGCTCCATTTTTGGGGATTGACAGGATATATATGATTAGATCTTCAGCTCATAGTATTGTTTGATCTACTCAATTCCCTCAATATTGTAGCTAGCTTTAAAATCTTTTGTTACTGGGTGACTGACTAAAAGCAACATGTCCCAAATATTTTAAAGCATCACTTCCCTTTCAGAAAGAACTTATAGACTGTGTGATTGTATTACTTCAAAGAAAAAAAATAAACACATCAACACATTATGATTTGTAAATGAAATGAGTGGGACCTATTTCAAATAATGGTATTTGCAAAATATATATATTTATGCAAAAAATTAATAAAAGTCCCAAATTGAAAGGATGGTGTGGCTGTCCATGTAAATCCTTATTTAGATTGCTCTGAATATTTGTAAAATCCATCCTGAAGTGCCATATTATTACAAATTTTGCCAGCCAGATAAAAGAAATGTTTTGATCACAGAAAAAAAAATCCTTTTTTTCTTCACAAGTGGATTCTTGATGTTAATATACAAGAATTCCCGTGTCACATTATGACTCTAAATCATCACACTAGAAATTATTCACATGTTAAATACAGGTAAATACAGGTGTTTAAATTATGTGGCTATGTTTCCATATTCTCCTTTGAGCCGTCTTCTAAGCTAAACAATTTAATCTGGAAGAAATTTAGGCCAGTGGTATTGACCACTTTAAAAATATGCTAACACTTGCACTTACAGTGACAAACAATGTAAAAAAATAAGTAGGAGATTCTTAGCTGCAATGTTGACCAACAAGAATTATGTTTCTAATAGCAGATTTGCCTGCCTTTTTTATCAAAATTTCATTAAATATGTACTGGTAAGATTTGTCTTTTATTAGCTTCAGGCTATGTTTCCATGGTAGCCTCATTGCTGGTCATTGCATTTCCCCTGCCAGTTGTACATTTTCACCTTTTTCCTTACAAGACTTTCTGCAGAGGTTGTATGGTTTTATAGTACAGAAGAAAAAAAAATTAAAATAGCATCTTCCTGTAAGATTAATGTGCTGGACTTACTCAAAGGGTTCACCTAGGAGAAGAAATGAGGGAAATGAATGGGAGAATGAGCCTGGAGCATATTCCATAGGAAGAGGGCAAGGACTATGGCAGTCAGGAGTTAGAACTGCCATAGAAATAAAGATTCAGAAAACTCAAGGAGCTCAGGTCTGTTAATGACATTTAAATACCTTGTGTCATTTAAGGTGCTTGCACACCCTGCCTAACCTCCAGAGATTTTACCACATCCCCCACGGGCCCTGCTGCTGGCCAGGTGTGAACACCTCCTGCACCCCAGGCTCTCTCAGACAGCAGGAGGCCCCCATGTTTCAGCAGCTGAGTCAGACCCCAGGGGTGCAGGCTGTCCTCTGCACTCCCCAAATTACTTCTTCTGAAAGCACCTTCTAGGCAATGATGCTGTCTGCAGAGGTGACCATCTACCCTGGTACACCCAGCTTCAAAACTCCTTCTTATCCCAGCTCCTGCTGGGTGGGAGTGTTGATCTGCTTGAGGGTAGGAAGGATCTTCAGATGAATTTAGCGAGACTGGAATAGGCTGAGCAGGGAAGAGGTGGAATCACCATCCCTGGAATTGTTCAAAAGCTCTGTGGCTGTGGCATTTGGCCACATGGTTTAGTGGTGAGCATGATAATGTTCCATCAGTGGTTGGACTCAGTCTTAGAGGTTTTTTCCAGCCTTAATGATTCTGCGATTCCAAAGAAGGTTCTTGTACTAAAATAGAGTGTATGATCGAAATGACCTCATATTCAGTTTAAAAGAATTTGTAACATTAGCAGCAGAATGCTGCAATTTCAACTGCATATACTCAACATTGTTTACCTGGTGTGCAGAGCTTCATGCAACCAGTATTAAACACTCATTTTCCACTGATGTTTTTGAAAAAATATTAAAAAAAAATTTCCCTCCTTTTAGTTTTATTATAATGAGCACTGTGACAGCACTCAGACCAGGACATTTAATTTTATATTATAAGTGAATGTAGCCCCATCTAATAATAGTCTAAGCAGTGGTATTTAAAGAGATGAGACCCATGTTCATTAAACATTAGGAAGACATTCTTTCTGGTGAGTGTGATGAGACACAGGATTGTCCAGAGAAGTTGTAGATGTCCTACACCTGGAATCATCCAAGGCCAGGCAGGATGGGGCTGTGAGTACCCTGGTCTGCTTAACCATGGCAGAAGGTTTGAACTTGAAGGGGCATCTCGGAAAACAAAACAAAACAAAACAAAACAAAACATGAAGGACAAAATAAAATAAGGGAAGAAAAGTTCATCAACTGCTAAACAGAACATATTCAGAATGAAAATCATCAAAAGGTTTATATATAGAACAATGATATATCCTGCCTCTAGGAAATTTAGATTAGCTTGTATGTTATTGGAAAGAAATAAAGTAGATTTTGATGGATTTAGTTACTGCACCCAAATCATTATTAAATGCATGTAACATTTCATCACTCAAATTCTCTCCACTTTGGAGTAGCTTGCACTGTGATCATGTTATATTTTGACTCCTCATGCATAGTCTATTCTAATCTATTTTACTTCCTCAGGAGATCTCTCCCTTTAATGCATTCTAAGAGCAAGTCAGGTAGAGTTTTTCCCAAGGTATAACCTTCCTCTAGATGTCTGATCTGTTGTAATTTTGTGGCCTGTTCCTTCATTTCAATCATCAAGCTAATTATAGTCCCATTGCACCTTACTGTATTATCCTGCAAGAGTCCGTCACACTCTGCCTAGCTTCTGACTTTTCTGGCACTTTTTAATCCTCTGCCTGCTTAACTTGTGAGATCTGAGCCTTGATAGGAGGTCACTCCCTAGACAGCAGACCTCTGAGGAGTGTTCAGGTGTCAGAAGAAACCTTTGCTGTCAGTTGTGAGCAACCTTGTACTTTTCTCCATCACTCAGAGTCTAATTCTGTGTGTCACAAACCCCCTTCCTTCTCCTGAGCTCTGCAGTGGGATATGAGAACTTCTCAGTGTCAGATCCCACATTTCAGGCCTGTCAAACCTCATGCACTAAGCACCCAGTGCATATTCTTGCCTTTTTTTCACAGTCCCTTACTGCTCTACCTGTAGCTCACACATTAACAACCTGCAGCAATCTGGCCTCTTTCCTGTCCCATATGCCTGCATCTCTGCATCCAACTCACACAGATGGAAAAAAATCTTGGCTCTAAATAAGTCTGAGCTTACTCTGAGGAATTAAACCCAATGGATGCTTTCCAGCCATATGATGCTATAATTCAGATGGTGCCAGAATCCCATCATAGACCACAGCTTTATCTCATTAATTAGGTATGGGTAATGTTGTAGAGAGATTGATGTTAGTTCTTTTGCTGTGTCTGTGCAACTTCTTTCTGCTTCATTTTTAATGTGGCACAGAACCTACATGACCTGAAATAAAGACCACAGGATGTGCAATCATGTCAAGTGTTACCCAGGAAAGTAGCAAAGAAGTAGATGGTTCCACAATAAAGTGGAACAGAGTGAAGTGGGGACTGTGCCAGGCAGAATGTGAAATAGAAGAGAAAGTACAGCTTTAAATGTTGGAATAAAATAAGAATATGCAGTAGACATTGTCAATGTAGCAGGTCTGAGCAGAAGAGCTGTGGAAAAGGAGGCATATAGGCTTATGATTTCTAGGATAGTAAAAGGAACTATATCAGAACTAGATAAATTGAACTAGATTGATTGAATTGGCTGAACTAGATAAATTACTATATCAGAGCCACATAAAATAAATTGAAAGATATTCATCTTACTGGATGTAAATATTATATTGATACTCAGATGCTAAATTAAAAATAAAACTAAAAAAAAAGCTAAACCAATTACAGCAGATTAAAGACATCAGTGTAAACAAGTGACGACAAGAACAACAAAAATCAGAATTGCAGCATTGTTGAAATTCAGCTGATATACTGGACACGTCAGATAGAAGCTGATATACAAGATGCTGAAAACAAGACCCAGTCTTTTGATTTTATCAAAGTCAAAAATAATAGAGTTTAATGTGGCAGATAGAAGGTCATTAGATTTCTTTTTCCAAAAGCAATAATTTAAGTTACAGTATGAGAAGAGACAAGACTTTGAAATGTTTAAGGGACAATGTGGTGGTGGCTGCCTGGGAGTCACAGCATTGCAGTTGATCCTCACAAATGGTTTGGGTTGAAAGGGAACTTAAAGACCATTTGCTTCCAACACCCCTGCCACAGGCAGGGACACCTTCCACTACACCAGGTCTTTCAGAGTCCTGTCCATGCTGGCCCTGAACATTTCCAGAGAAACATAAGGATTTAAATGGAGAGGTATAAAAGAACATATTTCGCAGATATTTCATGTTTCTCTGTTGGGTAGAAGATAAGTGGTGTTGCTCAAGGGAGTTATTTTGCAGGTTTTGGAGAAGAAAGAGGAAAAGGTGTGCCAGTCCTTGACCAGTGATGAAGGGGAGGTCAGTTCCTTTGGTCTGTCCAGGCTTCCATCTTGAAACGAGAGGGAGGCAAAGCAGTGTTCTTTATCAAAAATGCCAAATATGGAAAACCACTTCTAATTATCACACACATGACAAGTCATACAGCAATTCTAAGTATTAGAAAGTAGAAATAAAGACTTTTAAAATGTATTTTGCACTTGTATTGGTGACACTGAGATAGCTATTGCTGTGTGATGCTGTTATATGGCTGTTGATGCAGACATTTGTTGGTGTATGTTTTGTAACTAGAAGGTTGCATACTAATAGCTTTACAACTTATTTATCAGCTCTGAATGATTTTGAGGTGGGATTTTGTTAACTCATATTTTCTCACATTTCTCAGAATATCATGTACATGTGAGAGGGAGATTTATGGATAGGAATAAAACGTCAAGTATCTGTGAAAACCAGTATTCACATATTTCATAAATAAGTGGGAGATACTTGAGAAATATTTTCATATATATGTTGTGTTAAAGTATTTTGGCTGCACTGAATCAAACTTTTTGGAAGTGGAGTTGTTCATTTATACAATTCTCTATTAGCTATGATCTTTGCATCCTTCAGCAGTAACCAGGCCATTTTTAAATTAAAGAAAACACAGTGATCTCAGCCTTTGCAGTTTCATCATAGCATGACATTATTTAATACAGAATTGTTATTTCCTTCTAGCAGTGTTTCTCCTGTGAAGGAGGCAGTAATTATAAAATAATTATGTCTGTGGTTTAAGTTGTTTGGGTAGATGCATATAGCATTTCAAGAGAGTAATCTGGTATGAGAGGCTTAAGGACTTGTTTACATGCCTGCTTTGCAGATACCAACTTTCTCTGCAGTGAACACACAACCAGGTCTGTCCTTTTATCAGCATTCAAGTTCATCGTATCTTGTCACTCTCTTTGTGTAATCTGCTCATCATCTGCCCAGGTTATCCCACTCTGTTGTGCAGACACTCTGATGTTTCATTTTCTTTCTGCTGTGTTGAATCAAAATTCACAAAAAGTCACAAATTCTGTATCTGGATTTCATAAAATCTTAGGATATCCTGGGTGGAAAGGGTAGAAAGGATCCACCAGGACCATTGAATCCAACTTCTGGCCCTGTACAGGACAAACCCAAAAATCCCATCATGTCCTTGAAATCATCCAAACACTTATTTAGCTCTGGTAGGTTTAGAGCCATGACCACTTCCCTGAAGACCCTATTTTGTTATTGTTAGGGGTTGTACAATTTCCTTTCCTGCTCATCACCATACCTTAGCTGTCTGCATGACAAATACCATGCTCCTTATGTGATGTGAAACTGGCTTTGAACACACAGAGTCCTAAACCAGCACATTTCCAGGACCCTGGTTCTCCAGAGTTCAGACTCGTGCCAGTCAGCTTTCTCCTCTTCTGATTCCCATTAAAGTGTGCATCACAGAATATGTTTAATTACCTACATGATACCACAGCAGAGTGCTAAAAAATGTCTGGACCCTCACACAATTGTTCAAATGGGCTTCCACCAAACATTTTTTGTTTGTCCATGCATACTTCAATCTTGCCAGATGGGAATCAACAAAGTGATCATTGCCATCATGGATGCCACAGAGCACATACCCAAACTAAACTCAAACCTTTGTGATTCTTGATAATGAGGAGTAAGCTGTGAAAAAAATATGAAGGAAAAATAAAAAAAGCAAATAGGAGAAAATCAAGTAATGTATGATTCTGTGGGAGGGAGTTGAAATACAATGTAAGCAACCCATAGTCATCAAAAAGCACTGGACTGGTCAGACCCAAAAATATGGCCAGTGCCAAAGTGATATCTCTATACAGAGGACTCTCAGTGTAGAAGCTCCTTCTGTGTAATTTGAGAAAGAAAAAAATACGATATAATGTATGTCCAGCAGGAAAGTAATTGCTGAAATCTTACATTTTTAAAAGTATAAGGATTTTTTAGCAGAAAATGTCAACTGGGACACTTCCGTTTTTATTCATTCAAAGTATTTTTATAGAAAACTTTTATTTTAGTAGCATAGTAAGTACTTGGTACCTAAATATAGGAAAAAATAAAATGTCTCCTATGTGATTCATCTAAGTTTATATGGAAAACAAACAGCAACAGAGGCTAGTAAAAAATGTTCTTGGTCTCTTGACTAACAGTTTAACCACTAGTCTCATCTTTTCACCTTGGAAATATGATTAAAATGAGGAATTATCTTTCACTTGCTTGCTATAGGATAAAATATGATTTCCCAGTGCTATGGCCATTCCATTTGAATTTGCTAATTTATTCACACACACATACATCCACAAACCACGCCTCAAAAATATACGGAAATAGAATATAGTTTTTAAATTTACAAAGAATATTATCTTACAAGTAAATAATTCACACACTTCCCAGCTAAAATTAAACTCCTGGGAATAAACACCTATGAAGGGAAGCGCTCTGACAGGTAAAAGAAGAGAGAAGAAGCTTTTTCTTTAGTCCAAAACTCCTAGTAATTGTCTCTCTGTCTTTCACTCTGAGTTCCTAAGATGGCTTTTAAAATCTCTGGCAGAGCACCAACAGTGCAGTGGTAAACTAAACTTCCATCCAGCCACTTCCATCCAATTAGACCCGATTTATTCCTTTTTAAAGGACCAACCGTAAAAATCTCAGCTTTGAGGGCTGATGGATAATGACTCTGATGCAGTATTTGACCCATTTATATTGTATCAGAGTGTTTCACAGAAAAATCAAGGGTAGTCCTATTAGAATTTTCCTAAAGAGATGGAAATATCTCTGATTCTTTTTCTTTTAGACTTTTTTGCAGAAGGAAATTACTTTTAATGAACTTAGATAAGTGTACCTTGTTTGTTTGCTTCTTACTTTTTTTGTATTTATTCTTACTTGATGTCCATGTAAGATGTTCCAATACTACCAGCTCTTGGTTCCTATTTCCTACATTGGACTCTAGATTCCACTAAAAGTGTGCTTTGTCTTTCAGCATTTATTAATATCTTCATGACAGCCAATGAATAACAACTTTTAAGCTTTTCACCAGACTGTTTCCATGCCACCTTAGACTTGGCATCTCTCAAAGGATCCAGTCTTCAGAAGGATACATTGGGAAAAAAAATATTCAGAGTGGATATAATGAAAAAGCTTTTCCTCAAAAGAACCATCAAATATCAGAACAGATTGTCAAGTCAGGCTCTTGGCCACGCTTGGAGATTTTCTAGACTAGAGTGGATAAAATTCTAAATCCTTGATCTGACCTCACATCTGACCATGCTTTAATCAAAGGGTGAATGAGATGTTTTCCTCAGGTCTCTTCCAAGTTGAAACTTCCTATGATCCTGAAAATGAGGGTCAGTGAGACCAGGGGACTAACCTCAGAATTCTTTTTATTGACTCTATGTTGCATGAGGACAAAATATTCCCTTTATCTAAACTTATTGATTGTTTTGAGGCAAAGTCAGTGGGAAATCTCATATTTTTTTCTGTTGGGGGATGAAACACACAATAATTTGTTAGCAACTGTGCAGGAGTGTGTATTTTCCCATTGCCTATCTTAAGATAAAAGTCATATTAGAAAAATCTGGGGTGAAGCAAGACATCAAGACGGCCAGTGATGAAAGGGGTGAAGTTTTATTGAAGTGCTGTCTGGAACAAAGAGGTCTAAGATGAATTCTTTTCTCTCAAGTGTGATATCAGTGCAGAAGCTTTTCGATGTCTCTACACTTCATAAAACCATCTATAAAGCAGAAACAAGGTATAATTTCTTTCAGCTTAACGCAACAGGATGAAATTCTTCATCCACTTGTTTGCAGAGTGTGTAGCATATTAAAGTTTGCCTGTCTAAGCACTCCAAATGCTGCTGTAATACTCAGAGCCAGGGGCTGGGGCAGAAATGGGATCAAGTTATTAAAAAAAAAAAACAAACCAACGTTTTAATATGATCCATAAGTATTTTCTTGATGTATTGCAGCATTTCTGATGGAGAAGGATTTAGAAAAGTTAAAATTCCAGTACCTTTTTTCCGGCTGTTAATTTTATTTTGGTGCTACTGTTGTGAATGCTATTGAAATAAAGAGAGAAGGGTAAACAGAGAGGTAGAAGACAAGATGGTCTACATGATCCTATTCCTTTCATCTAGAAGTAACAATTATTGCTTTCAAAATATTCTTTAAAATTCAACATAGACATTGCTTTTTTTTCTTTTGATCAATAAATGCATATTAATCTCAGATTAAAAACCACAATAACTTAATGGTGATATGCCAGAATTGGACAGAAATATCTGTGAGTATTTCAGTATTTGCTATTACTATTTCTCTGTAGTTTTTCACAGTAAATAGATTAATAGCACTGATCTTCTCTGTAGGGGCTTGACAATGGAAATTGGTCATAGAGCGCTGGGACCTGGAGGTGACATTAATTATCATTAGAGTCTAAGAACTGCACTGACAAGAAGAGGGATGCTGTAATGTAATTCCAGAACCAGCACCTTTCTTAGATCTTTTTAGACACCTCCAACAAATTTCCTCCTTACACTGCATCCTTTTAGCACTTCACTTTGTATCAGCCATCAGAACATAGATGACACAGCCTTCTTCCCCCTTGCTTTCCTCTGGATGACCCTAGTTTTTCTTTCTTCATGAACTCCTGTGAATTCCTACACTGTTTTACTGTGAAAAGATAATCTTTAGCAGGCATTTGGTCATAAGTGGAAACCTTTCACTTATCTCTAATGGTCTCACTACAGAACATTACTCTTCCTCTCCTGAAAGAGTGGAGTGGAGAAGATTATTCAATATCCATTTGTATCCTCCTTAAAAGAAGTTTTCTTCCCACCTTTCCTAATCGCTGCATTGGCAACTAAGGATGTTTAATATAGCATAATTGTGCTGCATAAGGGTGACATAGGCCCTAAACAGGCTGTAGATTATGTTTTGTAGCTCTAAAACTTTTGTTGGGTCAGATCCTTCAAGAACAAACTTCACAAATGGATGCTGGTGTTCTGCTAGGTGTTCTTTTGTATCATAAATCTCACCAAGTTCACCAGGGCCAAGTGCAAGGTCCTACACCTGTTTTTGAGTCATCCTAGTATCAGTACAGACTGGAGAAGGAATGGACTGAGAGCAGCCCAGTGTGAAGGATTTGGGGGTACTGGGGAATGAGAAACTGGATATGACCCATCAATCTGTGCTCACAGCCCAAAAAACAACCATGTCCTGGAGTGATCCCACACTGGGGACAGCAGGTAAGGGAGGGGATTCTGCCCCTCTGCTCAGGTGAGATCCCATGTGCAGCACCACTTCCAGTGTTTTTCCCAGCACAGGGAGGACACAGAACTGCTGCAGTGGGTCCAGAGAATGGTCACAAAAATGATCAGAAGGATGAAATACCTCCCCTGTGAAAACAGGCTGAGAGAGCTGAGGCTGTTCATCCTGGAGATGAGAAGTCTTCTGGGAGACTTAATAGTAGCTTTTCAATTTGCAAAAAGGATTTGTAGCAAAGAAAGATAAAGATTTTTTTTTACAAAGGTCTGTAATGATAGAATGAGGAGTAATGGGTTTAAGCTGATAGAAGATAGGTTTATATTGAACATGAGGAAGAAATTTTTTGCAGGGAAAAGCTGCCCAGAGAAATGGTGGATGCCTCACCATTGCTAGCATCCATGATGAAGCTGCATGGCCTTTGATCAATCTGATCTAGTGGGATTTGTACCTGCCCATGACAAAGGAGCTGCAATAGGGGATCTTTAGTGGCTGCATTCAACCCAAACCATTCTATGAGGATTTTCTGCATCTGAAACCTCAACCACAAAACACCTCACTCTTCACAGAGTCATGTTGGTACTTTGCCTATAACCACATTAAAATAATATTGAGGAGGTTACTAAGACATTTTTTCTTGGTTTTGGGTTTCCTGCAGTGCTTAATGAACCACATTAAACCTTCCAGAAACTCAGATTATCAGACAGATGAGCATGAGTTGAAAAGGTAAACTCTACATTTAATTGGGGACCTGCATATCAGCACTGTTTATTGTGAACCCTGTAGGCCAAAGTTTTCAGTTTATGTATAGATTATTAGAACACTGCTTACTGCTACCTCAAGTAGGCAAATCCAAAATGCTTCACATAAAGCACACCCTGTAGCTCTTCTCTGCATTTGCATTCTTTGGATTAACATGTACTGCTGATCTGTATAGAAACAGAAATCCTCAGAGTCCACTTTAAGGATTTGCATATGCAATACCCCACTAAAATCAAACACATTTCTTTTGCACTCAGAAGTAATCTAATATCTTACTTCTTTGACCTATATTCAACGTGTGTTGTTTAGTATGTTGTTGTCACAGAGCCAAAGCCTGTGGTTAGTACTTAATTAATATGCTTCTGTTATGCACTCATTAGCACTTCAGTTATAATCTCCAGATGCTGGAGATAAATAGATCCATGAAACCAATTGCTGTACATGTTCCAACCAGCCAAACAGTGGCATAATTCTCTATATGGGATAATATTCAGTTAAAATCTGTCATCTCTCAATACTGGAAAAACAGCTTTTGTTGTCTTAAAGTGGTGTTATGGATAATGATGGATGGAAAGAGGAAGAGAGAAGAGAAGGGAAGAAGAAAAAGAATGAAGATGGTAAGTCTTCTTGAAAATCTGTGGGCTTTCTTTTTGTTAAGTTTTTTATAGGACAAAATAACATCTTAAATTGCTAAGTTTCAATTCAAAAATTTCCATTAAGATTGCAGTTAAGCAGAAAAATATAGCTAATCTTGAGTTATGCAAAAGAATACTGCCTTATTTGCCTTTTATAATGCTTATTTTACATTTTTTTCTACAAGGTTTTCATGTAATTTTCACTTAGGTGGTTTCATGAATCTGGGACATTTTTTGTGGTTAAGAGTCTAAACTCTTAATCATTAATACAGTTGATATCTGTTCTTAATAATGGAAAAGTACCCAGTAGCTTCAGAAATGGGATAAGGCTTCCTTCTTCTAGGTATTGCAGAAACACAGACAAGGAGACATCCTTTGCAAGATGATTTTACTGAGTGAAATGTAAGAGCTACAAGTAAGGATGTAGAGATTCAGACTTTTACAAAAGAATATGCTGGTGGTTCCAACACAATAATTTTCCATCTCCTCTCTGAGCTTCATGGATCCTGAAGTGGTTTAGGTCAGAAGGGACCTTAAAGATCAACTACTTCAAATCCCCTGCCATGGACAGGGACACCCTTCCTAGAGCTGTTTGCTCAAAGCCCCATCCCACCCAGCCTTCAACATTTCCAGGAATGAGGCAGCCACAGTTTCTCTGGGCAGCCTCTTCCAGTGCTACACCAGCCTCACAGTAATAAATGTCCTCCTAATATCTAATTTGAGCCTGCTGTCTGTCAGTTTGAAGCCTTTCCCCTTTGTTCTATCACTCCATGCCCTCTCTCCTGTTCTCTTTTAACCCCTCTGGATACTGGAAGATCTCACTGGAGTGAATCTGAGGGGCAGGATCCCCTCCCTCACCCTGCTGCCCACACTGTTCTGCATGCAGTCCTGGATGGTGCTGCTTTTCTGGGCTGAAATTACTGGGGCATGTCCGTCCAGCTTCCCATCCACCAGCACCCCCAAGTCCTTTCTGGAAGGGCTGCTTCAATCCATTCTCTGCTCAGCCCGTACATGTGCCAGGGATTGCCCAAGCCCCAGTGTAGCACCTTGCCCTTGGCCTTGTTGAACTCCATGAGGTTTACAGAGTCCTCTCCTGCCTGTCCAGGTCCCTCTGGATGCTGTCTCTAACCTCCAGCATGTGACTGCCCCACATTGCTTGATGTCACCAGCAAACTGCTGAGAGTGCACTCAATCCCACTGTCCACATCTCCAGCTGAGCTGTCAAACAGTGTCAGTCCCAACACCAGACCCTGGGAAACACAACTCATTTTTTAGTCCTTTGTCATATCCCTCAGGCAGTAGGGATGTGGTAGATGCTCTAAGTGTCTCAAGCAAACCAGCCACCTTTAATTTGAAAAGTAAACTGAGTGTTCAGAGATCTGGTAAATGTTTAAACTTTCTGCTCCTTGTCCTATGAGACCACTGACCTGATGGACACTAGTAAAATAAACTGAGTGAAATCTCCTTTGAGGTGGGGTTAAGAAAAACTGGTTTGTTCTCAGGGAGTCATGGCACCTTTTTTCTCAAAGCTGGTCAGGATGTCTGCAAGAAAGTATGATCCTTTTACATAGAGATTTTGAAGTACAAACCGCTCTGACTCATGCATTAATTTCTTGAAAGTCAGTGTTCTCCACTTCTTTGTCATTAACTCTGTCAAGGAAGAGAAGGATGACTTTTCAAATCAAAGTGTATTCTGTGAGTCTCTCTATCAAAATATTAGTTTTTATATGGTCCTAAGGCAAGAGTCAGTAGGAAAAATGCAGAGCATTTAAGCTCTGTGATGGAATAATCTATCCCCAGAGCCTTTAGACTAAACTCAAAGAAGTGGACCTGCCTGTTCCCTCTGATGCAGAGAAGAAAACAGGGTAGTAAGATGGAGTAATAATTTTACTTTGTGTAAAAGGAAGAAATTAGCCTTTGGAGGTGAAAATGTCAGGTGGTGTGCAGAGCTGAGCAGACATTTGCCCAGCCCTGAAAACCACCACAACACCAAGGCTGAACTCAGCAGGTTGCTATAAAATCACCAGATGACTTCGAACGTGCTGTTTAAAAGTAACAGAGACAGAACAGTGCTAATCCTCAGTTTAATAGAAGTTTCAAGGGCAACTGAAGGAGAAGGATATGTGATAGCAAAGATTTTTCCATATATATTAAAAGTGAAATGAGGTGTCAGAGAAATATCAGGATTTCTGGTAGCTTTTCCAAAGCTATGGCTTTGATCTGTCTAAGGCCGATCCCGCTCTAACTCTTTTTCTTTTTCTCTAACTCTGCATTCTTTCTCAATTAGAATATTTCACTAGGCTTGTTATCAGACAGTCCTTCCCAGAGAAGTTATTTTTGTATTTAATCCACAATGTCAGGTGACTGAGCAAAATGCTTAAGAGAATTGATTACCATTTGTTAACTCTATGGTTTTTGGTTTGGTTTTTTTTCCCTTGGTCATTCATTCTTTCAATAGATAGGCAGACACACATATTGTATATTTTTAATCCATATATGTATTCTAATAATGTCTTGAACACTGTCATTGTCTCTACAAGTTATACTTACTAGTCAGATCATGTCTCAGGCAGAAAAATATATATCTAGTATCCTTTGGTTTTCTTTGATATCCATGCATAATTTTCAGTGGGAAAATATACAGATCAAAAGTAACTTTAAAATGGGGGGAAAAGAATTTCTAGGTTTAGCCAAATAGCAACTTTAAAAATTCACTTTCCACTGTAGTTCTATATTTTAAAAAGTCATAGCTCATTTGGGCCTTCAGTAACACCCAAATAACACTGTCTTAACTCTAGTTCAAGCCTTCTTTTCAAGCTTATCCTCTTTCAGACCTCTTTTTTCTGATAAGTGTTCTCAAACTGTATTTTCTATCCCAAAGGTTGAATCATGCTTTGGGCTGGGTCCAGTGAGCCAAAGCTCCTCCAGAAGGTTATCAATAATGCAGCTCCTACTCCATTTTCTGACAGCACAAACACACTGGAAATGACTGCAGCAAGATGCCACCAGGAAATCAAACCTTCCTGCTGGTGATGTGAAAAGTGTCAGCCCAGGGCTGCAGGATCCTTTGTGCCATAATTTCTGTGAGACAATGACATTATAGCCTGCTTTGAATTGGGATAAAAAATGGATACTACTAATGACTTCTGGCACAGATAATCTGTAGGAAAATAAAGACACTTACATGTATATATATGTTTATGTGGTGTATGTATCATAAAGTCATAAAATCATAAAATCTTAAAGAATAATTTGGGTTGGAACGGGACCTTCAGGATCATGCAGTTCTAGTCCCCTGCCATGTATGGGGACACCTTTCAACAGACCAGGCTGCTCAGAGCTCCATCCAACCTGGCCTTGAACATTTCCTGGGATGAGGCACTAGCACAGCTTCTCTGGGCAATCTGTGCTGGTGTCCCCCCCACCCTCTGAGTAAAGAAATTCTCCCTATTATCTGATCTAACCTGCTCTCTGACACTTTGAAGACATTCCCTCTTGTCTTGTCACTACATCTTTCTGTAGAAAGTCCCTTTCTATCTTTCTTGAGGGTTCCCTTCAGGTACAGGAAAACTGCAATTAGGTCACTCCAAAGCCTTCTCTTTTCCAGGCTAAAAAAATCCCAATTTTCTCAGCCTTTTCTCAGAGGAGAGGTGCTGTATCCCTCTGATCATCTTGGTGGTCCTCTGGACTCATACAAACAGGTCAATGTTCTTCCAGTTCTGGGGCCCCCAGGGCTGGATGCAGCACATTCCTGGCTCATGGAGTAGAGCTGCAGTATATGAGTGTGTAATGTTAATCATGTAATAATGAAGAGATATCATCCTCACTTGTCTCTCTGAGCCAGCTTGACTCAGAGAGGAGGGCACTGCTGAAAATATATTTTGAAATTAGACATTTAAACTACGTTTGTTCTCTTGGGATGGGAATCAACACCTCCCTGGTTAGGATACCTTGGAAAAGCTCTGATCTCCACAGTAAGACAGGAGCTCTGTGTGTTTGGGACTGCTCATTAAAACAAAATAGCTTTTTAAAAACCTGTTTTTCAAAATAAATTTCCCCTTAAGTCCCTTATGTCAGCAGATTTATCCCTTGTGATAATTCCACTAGCAGCTCAAAAAGAATAAATAAATAAACATTAAAATGCCTTGCTGCTAATGAGAGCCCCAGAAGCAGGACCAGAATTTGATACATCACCTCTGCTGCTTGATTTCTGTGGGAAGGTTCTAGCCCCTACATGGTATCAGCCTGAACATCTGGCTTCAATACCTGAATTTTCATAAATTTTGCAATCAGCCATGGAGTCCCAAAGGGGCTGTAAGGATTTAAAGTCAAGGATTCAGGAGAGCTGCAGTTGTGCAGTGTGTGGGGCAGCCTCCTGTTTATCTTGCCTTGTCGCTGTGTGCGGGAGCATTCAGCTGCTGCTGCACTCTCCAGATTGATGGCAGAACCCTGCGACGCCTCTTCTGGGTGCACTTGTGCTAATTGAGATAAATATTCTCCAGCAAGATGCAGCTGGTGCTCAAGGAGTCCTGGAAGACACATTAACTGATTTGAGGAGGCCGATTTCTCATGATTTATTTTCATGTTGCACAGTACTGAAGGCGTATTTTTGGGTTCTGTGTCAGTATCTATAATTTTGGCAGCAACCTGGTGCTCCTTGTCTCAACAAACGCTTTCTAACCCACGTGCCTGTGTTGTACTCATGACTGCAGCTCTGTGGGTTAAACTCTTTCTGTGTTCTGAGCTTTTTGTATGGAAGAACAAGCTCAGATGGAGAGGTGTGCTTAGAGAAAGCATCAAATATAACTACTCCTTCCTCGAAAAGGGAATAATTTCCTTATCTTTACTCAAGTTAAGAGTGATATCAGCAGAAGTCCCTGTGCTCTTTCTTCTTCAATTGGCAATATTTTAGCTCATGACAAATAACACAAGGAATTTTTAGGGTTTTTTAGGGTTTGATATCCAGTGTCCACCTGTGTCCTGACTTCTGTCCCCCAAATCCTCTCTTTCTAAGTTTCCTGAACAAGCATCAGTGTGGATCATATACCTTTGTGAAGAGGAATCTGTTTCAGTCCTCATCCATCAGTCTCTCCCTGTTTCTTCTTCTAACCAGTACTAAAGCTTTACATTCCATGAATCAACTTTCAACTAAGATTGTTGAAAATCTAGGTCATGAGAATTGCCATAATCTGAAATTCATAAATAATTGGGAGAAAAAAAATCAGTCAGAATAGCAGGAGAAGTGAGCAGATTTTTATTTTCTACTTTGATTTGTTATATAAAACACAAGAAGTAAGAAAAAAAAATATTCTCAAATACTGTGAAGCGCATTCTGTTATTTCTTGAAAATACACTTAAGTTCTTCCTTCTTCCATGAGAAACAGAAACCTCAAAAAAAGTAGAAAAATCCAGTACTTCAACTAATGAGCTACTGAAGATTGAAAAACTCTTTTCCGACAGTATTAGAGCCTGTGTAAACACTGGTTATATTAAAGGTTAAGTGTCTTCCCAAATGTGAAATCAGCTGTGGAATGGTCTGTGGGATGACTAAGAGCCCACCTGATCCTTTTCATCACTGTAATTGAGAAGTTGATTCCCCATATGAGTATTTTATTTTAAAGTATGCAAAGTTGCCACTTACTCCTTAGTAATACATAAGCAAGGGAAATTCAACAGATGGTGTCACACCAAGCAGTACCATCTTATTTGAAACTACTTTAGCAAAAATTGAATTTGGTAGAGGTAGACACATTTTTGGGCATGGCTGTTTTAGTTTTTGTTATGCTGTCTTAAGATTTCTTTGTAGATTGAATTACTAACTTAACTTTCACACAATTTACACAGTAATTTAACTTTGCTGCTGCAGTGCCAGTTTTCTTGTTCAGAGAGTGGATATAGCCCATTCAAAAGATGGAGGGATCTAGGGGATCACATAAGAGTTTAATTTCAATGAAATAAAATTTATTTCACTTTATTCCCTAATGTTTAATTTTGCACAATGCATACTGAATATAAGAAATATTCAGATGATGTCTTGGACCTTCAGATGTCCTTGACCTGGCTCTGACAGG
Source organism: Anthoscopus minutus (assembly GCA_013399455.1). Classification (NCBI taxonomy): domain Eukaryota; kingdom Metazoa; phylum Chordata; class Aves; order Passeriformes; family Paridae; genus Anthoscopus; species Anthoscopus minutus. The sequence continues at coordinate 33,049 of VWYI01032784.1, read as the reverse complement.
AACAGCAGCTGTTCCAGAGTTGTATTTTACACTTGTGACCAAAAAAAGGCACTAATAAAATGCTTGTGTTTTAGCTATTGCTGAACTCTGTTCACATGTCATTAAATGCCATGTTTCTCACTTTTCCCCACACAGAATTGACTGGGGGTGAACAAGATGCTTTGAGAGGACAAAAGCTGAACTAACTAAAGATATGGGATGTGATTCTGTCCCTCTGCTCTTTTCTGCTGTGGTGAGACCCTACCTGGAGCATCGTGTCCAGCTGTGGGCTCTCAGCACAGGAAGTTCCTCTGTTGGAACCAGTCCAGAGGAGGCCACTAAGATGACCCAGAGGGATGAAGCACCTCTCCTATGAGGAAAGGCTGAGAGATTTGTGTTGGTTCAGCCTGGAAAAGAAAAACCTTTGGGGTGACCCAATTTTGGCTTTCCAGTACTTGGAGGGACTCTACAAGAAAGATGGAGAGAGACTTTTATTCAAGGGTCAGGAGTGACAGGACAAGGGGGAATGGCTAAAGGAAAGTAGATTTAGACTAGAATTAGACTAGAAATTCTTTCCTGGGTGGGTGGTGAGGCACTGGAGCAGTTTGTCCAAAGAAGCCTTTTCTGCCCCATGCCTGGAAGTGTTCAAGGCCAGGCTGGATGGAGTTCTGAGCAAGCTGATCTAATGCAAGGTGCCTCTGCCCATGGCAGGGGTGCTGGATCTATTTAATCTTTAAGGTCCTGTCCTACACAAGCCATTCTATGTTTCTATGATTCTATGATATTCCATGCCATATGATACAAAATCATAGAATATCCTGAGTTAAAAAGAATAAAAAGTGATCACTGAAGTCCAGCTCCTGACATGCATGTCAGCAAAAAGGGAGAGAAGTGGATTTAGGGAAGCTAGCCATCTATTGTTCAGGAATTAACTGGGATTTGATCTCATCATGGGAGGTTGTGAACAATTATCTTTGAATCTCACATTCATTTAGAATACAGAATTAGCTTGATATTGTGAATTGGACATGGTTCAAATACTAAATTTTGCCTTCATTGGAGGCTTATTTGTTTAGTCAGTGCTCAGTTTGCTTTTGAGGTAGATTTTTAATGGTATCATCATTAATGTCATGCAAAGACAGTTTTCCATGGCACCATTCTTGGTGAAAAGTAAAATCCTGTGATCTGCTGGATCAGGAAATACCTAGTGAAGAATGGAAAGCAAAGGATGGAAATTTAAAGCTCTTAGACTTTCTTATATATTAAGTGAAAGAGAAAGTTTTGAAATTGTCATCATCCATCAGGGCTGTCAGAGGAAAGAAAGACATGTTCTCTTAACTACAAATGAGTCTGTTGTTTTCCAGATTCCTGCAAAGGAGTAATAAATACTACTGATTCACTCTCTGAATTCTTGAAACTATTGCTCAAATGAGTATCATGAGAGTGAACGAAGTGATTCTTAATCTTCTGTAACTTTGAGGGACACAATGGTGGTGAATGAACCACTCACCACGTCCATCTGTCATGTTCCATTCAGGAACAGCTGAAGCTCAATAACAAGCAGGATTGAAATTCAAATGATATTGTTCAGTGTCCTTACTCTACTGACATTCAAACAGACTGACAGTAAACAAGATGTGCTATCGGTCAATTAGTAAATTCTGTTTACTGCAGAAACTGCAGTCAAGTCCAACAAAAAATATAAATTTGTATGTGTTCCTTAAAGCTGTGTACAGCAGGAAGTCCCTTCATCAGAGTATTCTTTCATTTTGGGTACAACTACTAGCCCACTCCCTAAGAAGGTCTGTAGTGGACAAGGCTACAGCTCTGCCTAGGGAAGCCCCAGAAATCTTCCTTGGCAATGAAACAGTTGTGGGCATTGGTAGAGCAGCCCTTTGCACAGTTTGACTTGCTTCAATAACACGTATCTCAATCAATTCCCAACTGGCACTCAGGGTTTAGCCCAGCCTAGGGATTATTTCAAATAATAAATATTATTACTTAAATAATTTATTTCCAGTAAACACCTTGGGTGAATGTACATGATTGTTGAGTCATAGTGTTTAACAGGTATTAGCAACAGGAACAACATGGATTGTTCCATGGCAGTTGGCATTGGTGGCAGATAAGAATATGACTTAAGAGAATTTAATTTACAAAAGATCTTTAAATTCATCCCAGAGTCCTTTAAAGTAATTCCTGTTTCCAGAAGATGTGGAAACAAGTTGTGACTGAAGCAAAACACTGCAGGTTCTGTGTATATAATGGCATCTATGTAGTGTGAATCAAAGGTGTTCTTGGCTCTTTCTTTAGTGACTTCAGCAACAACTCCTGAGTGGTTTGAGTTCAGGTAAGTGAAATCATTGCAGCGCCTTTTCAAATTTTCTGTGAGTTTTTTTTTCAGGGTTTGGGATTTTAATTTTAGTGTTCTGTTGGGGGTTTTTTATATTTTTAATAAATATGCAAGAAAAAAGTTTCTGATATTTTCCACTTTATTCTGCTGAAGCTGACCCTGGTTAATTAAAATCCCATTGCAGCATAGTTGTGAACCATTATAAACTTAATTTTTGATATTTTAGTAGCATCTTATTTTAAACAATTTCTGCCGTTTGCTGATTAGTCTTCTCTGCTGTTTTTGTGGTCAAAGAAGGTAATGTTGAATCAAATGAGCCTTGTAAAGGAAGAGGTAAACAAGTTGACAGTTTTTCTGTCAGAGTGAATGGACACAAACTGCAGGTGGCCTTGCCTTTATACTTTTTATATATAAATACCGCTATACACAATATTGTGTATTTATATTTTAGCACACACTTGGTTACACAAAATTTCATTGAAACTAAAGATATTTCAACAAAGGAGAAAAAGAACCCCAAACCGTATTACCATGTTTGATCAGTCTTGCATGTATATTTTTCTATTCTGTTAAATAAATGGCAGTCGTTCTCTTCAGATGAGTGAATCATTGCATATTTATTTTAGTTGAATTTGTGTTAGCACAGAAGGAAAAGTAACCACATATTTGAGCAAGGTTATGGCAGTGGTTAATGTGAAAGCAGGTTTCTTTATCTAAAGTAATCTAAATTGGAGCAAGGTTGTAAGTCAAATAACAAAGGCTCCTGACAAAGCTGTGATATACTTAATTTCTTTTCTCATTAAAGCATGATACAGTGTCCTTAGCAGACAGTCACTTTTTGAGTATCTCAGGAGATCAGATTAATATGGAGCTAGTAGGAAAGTGCTTAAATGGACTCAATCAAGACCAAGTAAAATTCATCCTAGGATTATTAGAAAGATAGAAGGAGAAATTATAAAACTCTATTAGTGTTGAAATCTGTCTTATATGCTACAGAAAAAAAGAAAGAGGGCTGAGAAGGGGAGAAGAGCTAAAGTGAACTTTCCTTTATTCTTGTCAGCTTTTCATCACTTTCTTAGAAGACCTTGGAATGATGACTATTGCTTTTTGATTTATTTATTAACATAACCCCTGGACAACCCTAAACCCTCCATTTATTCTCCTGACTGAAGTATAAGCAAGTCACATAACGTCTTTGTACAGAAGGTTTCCTCCTTGTTAAACTGCACTAACAAAGATTCCCTATCACTCAGGAAGTGCCCTCAGGACGCAGGCAGGGTATAAATGGTATACAGGACTTGCAGCAGCTTCTGACCACAGGTAAATCTTACCTTGATGTTTGTAAGGCAGTGTAAGTCAGGATGGAGGGAAGTGTGCCAAGGTCAGTTATATTTAACACTCCAATTAACAGGTAGGATTTTTGGGTTCACAAGAGGCAGAAGTCTTCTGTTACAAGAAGACCACATGTTCTTATACTTTGCAAAGCAGATTTGTGCATTTTCATAGCATCATTATCAACTATTTTACTGAAGAAACTATTTTATTAGAAGAAACATTAATGCTCACAGTTTTATGGTCATAAAACTGCAGCAGGAACTACTTGTTTCCAGAAAATTTATTTTCCATCTACATTCTGCCACTCTTTAATGAACTTTAGGGCATTTTCCTTGCATCCCAAATTTGTTTTGTGTGTCTTTTTGATCGTGTTTTTAGTATGAACCAGGGAAAATGCCTGTGTGGTATACAATAATAATACAATCCATAAAAAGATTTGAAATAAATTCCAGAATGAAAGACCAGGGCAAGAAAGTTCTCTTCAACTTTCTACTTGTGAGCTGAGAGGTAAACCATAGCTTTACTACAGGATGCCATCCTCCCCTGTTTCACAAATCTATAAACTCTTTCACGAAACAAATTCCACTTGTTCTCCTCGGTGCCCTTTAATTACCCAATACTTTCCCATTAACTTAATTATTTAAGTATTTCTCAATCTCATGCTGTTGCATGTACAGATGTTATGTGTATAATACATTAAACCTGGATAACTGACTTACATTTAAGTGTCACCAGTTGTGTAATGTTCTGCATTTGGTTTATGTTCATGACACCGTGAAGAAATGAAATACTTCGTGTTGGTAAACAGACCTCACTTTTATTGCTGTTCAGAGCTGGAGCACTTTGGGAAAAACCCTCACTACTGCCATTAAAAAACATGGAGATGTGGAAACAGCAGCAGCAATAACCACTTGATCATCTGCATCAGTGTTATCTGAAATTGTAAAAGTTTTTCTGTTAAAACCATGGGAAAACAGCAAGGACATATTTTGAGACTGACATTTTCCTGTATTTAAGAGTGTAGCTGCTTATTGAGCCAGGGAACCACAGCTCTAAGGAAGCTCAATAGAATTGAAACATTAGTGGCTGCTTATTTCTTAATTACTTGAGGTCCTGAGTGGCCTGCTGAAAAACAAACCAACCAGAAACTCTTTAAAGGCAAAAAAACCCCCATCCAGCAGCCTCTGAATCACTTTCCAGAGATTTGTTATTACTTTCCATTTATCTTACCCAAGTGTTGGGATTAAGTGTAGTCTCTGGATAAAGACAGAATCAATTTTAAGGCCTTATGTCAGCTGAGATCTCAGGTATCAAATGCTGTTTGCAAACACCTTCACAATATTTCTTAATGAAATAAATGCACTGAGACTGTGGCGTTAATTTTGAAGCTATCAGTCAAAAGTGTCTGGCAAGGCTGAGAGGAGTCAGGGGCAATTTCCATCTGAGACAGGTCATCTCTGGGCATTTCCCTTTGGCACATTTGCCATAAAGGCACATTAATCAGGAAAGGCTGGACCTTCCTGTCCCACAGCACAATCATTCACCAGGGCCCTGCCACAGTGAGATGGTTTCATTGTCATGGGGGAAAGCAGTGCAGCCTAAGCCAGTAGGAACTGGAAAAACCCACTGCTACCTTCACAAAGAAAAAGAACCCTGATCAAAGTACTATGATTATTTCATTTTTTTTATTCCACTCAGTAAATTCAGTCCTGAGATTAGATATGCAAAGCTTGTAAAAGAAATGTATGCTTAGAAAATGGGATTAAAAAAATGTTATGTCTAATTGAAACTCACACAAGAAAATTCACGTTCGCTTTAGGTTACACATTAGGGAATAGTTTTGTCTGAAGAAATAAAAGAAAAAAGAATTTTAAAAAATCCCATACTCTGTTCCATTTAATGCCAATAAAAATAAACATCACTCAAATTTAGAAAAATAACCACTCTTAGAAGATTTTAAAATTGCAAATTAAAGTTGAACATCCCAAGTTACTTTTTTGTATATTTTTCTTCTGCATTTCTCCAGGAAAAAGCACAAGGGAGGGAGTGTGAGCATTTGCCTTTCATTTTTGGGTATGGCTGGTAAGAAATTACAGCCTTGATTGTTGTTTTTAAGAGTCTGAATGTCCCATCCCACTTATTTTCAGCCACCTGAGATGGAGTGTATTGGTAAATAAAACAGCACCAGGGTGTAGACTCAGGTTCTAGACTGTGTTTATCTTGAAATAACATCACGTGCCAGCTGGTATCTTCCCAAACACTGCTCAGTTGCTTCAGAAGTATCAGAAACCAGAAGCAAGACCCAAAAGGTCAATAATGCACCAGGTTTGGCTCTTTACACATTACAGAGCATCTAACACTGACCCATCAGGATGTGCACTCTCAAACACCACCATCTGCTGTGCCCACAGGGCTGTAACACACACTGTCAGCTTTTTGGTGTGAAAACACCAGTGTGAGGGACTGCTATACAGCTGTCACATTATTTATGATAGTTTGAACTGGGGGAAAGAAAAAAAAAACGATAAAAAAGAGACAGAAAAAAAATTATGTTTCTTTATGACTCTAAAGAGGCAGTCACTGTTTCCAGAGAATGAAAACGATGATTTTCAAATTATTAAGCATTGAGATGACTTTTCAGTATAAATATGCCTCAGAGGCAGAGAATTATCCCTATTTAGCAGCATATATAGAATAAGAATATTATTTACCTGGTCATCACAGTAATTCTGTAATAAATGAAAAAAGAGGAACTTCTAAGTGATCATATATATCCCATCCATATCACAAGCAAATCTCAACATGGGATCTATCATTGTTTAGAGCTCTCTTCGACTGGCTAAGGTTGCCCCAAGCAGACACTGAAATTTTAGAATGACAAAGTTAGCAGAGACAAGTCCTCCAGTTTTCAGCAGTCTCATAACTCATATTGGATGGTTTCCACTTTACATTCATATAATGAAAACTTCTCCCCTCTCCCCACATCTGTAAGTTCCTACTAATCTCTGCATGAGTTATCTTTCATCTGGCATCATTAGACCAGACTACCTTCTAAGCAGAAAGTCAGCAGAAGTCATGTTTATCACACAAACCCAAAATATACACCACTCTCATACTGAGGAACGAGATGTTATCATATCTGTCCTCTCTGTGTGGCAAAAAAAACAGATTTTTTTCAGATTTTTAATCAATAACCTGTATTTAAGAAAGTTTGACATTTTTAAGAATTAGCAATGCAAAATTAGGCAGTGGCTTGCACAGGTTTAATGGTAAATTAAATGTAGTTTTTTTCTGCGTGAAATTCACCCACTGATGAACACAAAAACTCTTGAAGTGCTTGAAGGGCTATGGAAGTGCTTCATAAGCCAGGTTTACACATGATTTACTTTCACTCCAGGCTATGACCCTTCTGCCCAGTGAGAGTAAGAATTCTTCCTGCTTTTATGATTTCATTGAGTGCTGTATAATAACTCCATGAGCTCATTTAACCATTTCATTTTCACAGAATCCCAGAATGGGTCAGGCTGGAAAGGACCACAGTGGGTCATCTGGTCCAATCTCCCTGATCAAGCAAGCTCATCCCAGAGCACACAGCCCAGGGTTGTGTCCAGACAGCTCTGGAATATCCCCTGAGGGAGACCGCCCACCTTCTTTTGACAATCTGTTCAGCGCTCGGTCGCTGCACAGTGAAGAAATGCTTCCACAATCCAGGTGGAACTTCCTGTGCATCAGCCCCTGCCCATTGCCTCGTGTCCCACTGGCTGGCAGGGCTCTTCCTAAGGCCCCCAAAGTGCATTTGTTGTCTTCCATTTCATTTGTTGTCTCATGTAGTGTCATAGGTTCCAAGCCCTCCCATGATAGCGGCAGCACCTGGTGATACTGAGCTGGGAGTAAGGAGATTCTGTTCATGCAAAATATGGGCATGGCAGCCTGCATGGTGTAAATGAAACATCTTGGAAAGTGAAACATCTTTTTTTTTTCTTCACTTTGAGCCCATGTGTGAGGATTGAAAACATAATCATGTAATTGAAATCAGGGGAGGAAATCGCACATCTAAGGTTTGACTTATGACAAAAATTTAAAAGATTACATTGTTCTTGCTCTGTTTCTCGGTGTCTCAGGCAGGTAAACCTGCTGCTACCCCACATATATACATATTTCAAATGCAGATGATTATGAAGGAATACTGAATGCACATATCTGATAGTAGATACTGTTTTGTTTTGGTTTTTTTTTATCAGCGGTAGAATAGAAAAAGAGACATAAATGAATCATAAATGTTGAAAGACAAAGCATTTGAAAGGCCAAAAATTTCAAATTTAGGATCATATTCAGCAACTGATTGAATGGAAAATAAATCCTGGGATGTCAATGTGCTGCCCTGATATAATCCAGAGGCTGACTTGTGAGGTTTCTCAACAGATTAAGGGTTCATTTGTATTACACTTTCTGCTTAGCTTTGTGATGCAGACTGTGAACAAAAATAGCAAATGAGAGTTCATTATACCCAAGGACAGAAAAAAAACCTGCTTTGTGAAGAGAGCCAAGTCAATATGGGGTTTTTCATGCTTGTTATTGGTATTTCATAGCATTTTTCTTATTCACTCTTGTGGCTGTTCTTGAAGGAAGGACCCTGGGGTAAAAAGGATGCCTTGCTGTACAATCTTACTGAGAGGGATTAGGAATGCAGAAGGTATCAGCTCACCCTTATGACATCAAAGTCTGACTAAACCTCGGTCATTGCTCTGGGACTCATAAAAAAATCCTTGCACATGGAATATAATTGTGGGGGATGGAAAAATTTTGTTTTGTTTCTCATTTACCTTCTCCAGTCTAAAAATATTCCAGAAGGACATTCTGCCCAATCCAGTGGTGCAAAGTGATATTCAAACTATTCCTGTAGTATATGTGATGAATGTATACTATTACCTAGTTGTAATCCATAACTATTTTCTTTCCAGCCACTCATTTCTGCTAAATAAAATGTTACTCTATGTAGAAAGGTTCTTCACAGTTATCCTTTTCACTCTGATAGATTCCCAGAGGCTCTGCTGAGGATGTTTCCTCAGGATTGGAGCACATGGCAGGCTATTTGCTACCTTGAGATTTCGGGATTTTGAATTGCTACTTGGGGCTCCATGTTTTAGATACAGCATCATTCAGTCATGACACCACTCTCAGACCTGACTCATAAATCTGTTTATCAAAGGTCACTTCTTTCTAATTTATCAGAGTGTATTGGGTTTGCACAGTGATGTTTTGGCACTGGAGGAGCTGCAGGGGTGGATTCTGTGAGAAGAGCCCAGGAGCTGCTCCCCTGTCAGGCAGAGCCTTGTCCAGGTGGGTTCACCCACCCAATGTCCATCATCAGGTCAGGCGTTTCCACAGCGGTGGTGGGAATGCCATCACAGCCCTGACTTCATCAGCTGCTTCAACCAGATACACTCAGTTATTTTGTAATTGTTTTTCACAGTGTAACTTGTGATATTCTTGCCTAAAAATATCTAGAAACAGTAATCAACAAGGTATTTTTACTGCCCTCATCCTGTAAAAGCATTTATTTCTTCAAACCAGCCAGTGATGGGTGCCAGACTCATCTCCATCTCTGAAATCATTACCAGCACTGTTAGCTAAATTGCTAAATTTTTAATCTCTACTGTATGGATAAAGATTTAGATTTTGAGACATGAGCTATTTAAGGAATAGCAGGGTTCAAGTATTGACATTTTATTTTGTTATGGAAGAAAAATAAAAGAAGGAAAGAATTACCTTATTTTCTTTAAATAGGTTGTATGAATGCAACAACCACCCCAAAGCTCATTGGCATAAATCTTTTCAGGAATTTTTTTTCATTAGATCATTTACACATTTATAAATATAGAAATATATTTCATAATTAAACATATCATATATATATCCATGACACAATCTGTGTATATTTACATAGTGAGAGATGTACAAATAGAAATCAATGGCTTCTCTCTAAAGCTTTTGATTCTCCTTCATTGTATGCTGAAATATTTGACCAATTTCCGGGGAAAATCACTGACCATGAACTAGATCTTAACATTTTTTCTTAATGATGCTGCTCAGTGGGTGAGTTAAAATTCCTATTTAAATGCAACACTTTAAGCAACTACTCAGAGTCCAGAGAAAAGACTATTTAAACACTTCCAAATAAAAATATTTTACTATAATTTAATATAAACATTCTGGTACACATATGAGACTAATTATAAAGTATCTGTCATACACATAAAATTTGGAGCTATTTTCTCTTCAACTGTGTCTTTCCTACCAACAAGTTCCCCAGCCTGAGCTAAGTTATGCTGCCATGTCCTGTGTTCATGCAGCATTGCCCTGGGGGAAAATGCCAGTTTGGTACAAAAACACGTCAGGGATAAGAGGGTGGCAGTGACAATGGCAGAACCATGTCTCAGAACAGGAGTCAGACTCTGAGTACCACATTGCTGATCATACACTAAAATATCCCTAAAATATTCAGCTGAATAGATGAATGTATTCATGATTACTCCATAATAAACTTGTTGCACGTATTTTTATATCTCTAGGCCATTTTACTGCTTTTGTAGCTCTTTGTGACTGCAGATAGCAACAAGGTGGGATGTGCTTATTTCCTTGTGCCTCAGACGTTGAGGGATCTGCTTAAACTCATCAGAGTATTGGATTCTTTTCTGAACATCATATCTAAACACATGTGAACAGAAAGATTTCCCCCATGAAAATTGAGAATGAAAAATAGGTTGGACTTCAATTTTCGCTAAGAAAATTTTCTTTCAGAGAAACTATATCTGAAAATATCAAAACAGTGAAATACTGAAATAGTGATTTGTTGGGCATATAATGTTTTTATTGATTTTCTTCTTTTATTTTAAATCACATTTAAAAACTCCAAGCAGCATAAAAAGGTTTCACTTTATGCTTATTTAAGAGTCAGAAATCCTAATCATCCTTGCAATTCTGACCAATAGGGAAAAAAATCCAGGAAAATATATAAAACTGTTTTCTTAGGAAATTTGTTCATTTTCTTTTGATTTTATAGATTGTTACTGCTTTACTGGAACACACTTTTTCTTTCCCAATTACTTGTACTGAAGGAAAAGTAAGATAGAGATGTAAATACATCCTGAATTTCTAGAACTTATATTCGAGGGAAAAGCAACTCAGTCATTTACAGAAATAAAGAAAATTTGTTAATAGCTAAAAAATTAATTATTAAATTCTTTTGGAACATTTTAAAAAATAATATTGTCTAACAATATTAAAATATACAGGTTTCATTTAATATAGACAGATTTTTTTTTCATTTTGTCAGTTATAAATGAAAATATATGTAAGGAAAATAGTTTCTATGACTTCTATAAATGTTTCACAAATGTTTTAGATTACTTAACCAGAACAGAGACCAAAAAGAAACTCCTGGAATACCAAAACCAGTCTCAATGCTATCTCAGACAACTGCAATATTCAGTCCCTTCACTTCATCGATAAATACCTGTTTTAAGATTGAAGAGAGATTTTTATTGTCAACAATCCAGATGAAAAGCTTTTTAGGACCTCACAGCTGTGATAGTTAGAAAGTATCCAATTTCCTTTCAAAATATATTCATGGCCAATAATAAAGAATAATCTCACAATTTACCTGTGAGATAATAAATGCCATTTCTCTGTAACAGCATGAATATCAACAGAACAGATTGTTAATCCCTTAAGACTACCAAAAAAGAAAAAAGCTCAAAGTAGGTAGAAATTAAACTTACCATTAATGTATTAAAAATAATATTGTTCATTTTCAAAACACTCTTCATAGTTTTTCTCTAAGTCTTCTTTTGAACAGTTAAACTTTTATAAGATGAGATGTTTAACCTGTGATATTGCTTTCCACTCTTCATAACAAGTCAGAACATATTCTTTACAGGAGGAAATTAAAATATCTGTAACTTGTTCTCAGTGAGTAATGAGTAAGTTGTCTGGTTATTTAAAGCAAATATTTGTATCAAGTGTTGTCTGTTCTAATAAATGGCACATCATATTGCTCATGAAATGCCTACAACTATGGAAGTAAAAGTGCATGTAAGAAGGAAATTAAATTCAGAAGGAAAATATATTTATAGCAAGTGGTAGCCACTTTTAAACCTCTGGTTCCAAAAGGTTTACACTGGTTTATATCAGATAAAGTCAAAGTTTGTTGTTTTTCTGTCTTCATTTATTTCTTGCTGCATAATGTGCTCATCATCCTAATCTTCAGGCAGCATATGGACAATGGAGAGTGACAGTTCTATAAATCCCTGTCTGCATCTTGTTGTCCACTTAATAATGGATTGTGTCTTTCAGAAACAATTCATATTACTGAGTGTTTTCCATAAGGGTATTTGCAGAGTGGTCCACATCATTTCATTATTTGAACACCTTTATGAACCTCATATTATTCATTGTGCCTTTAGACTTTCACCTCAGAGCTGTTTTCTCATGTGGTCAAAGCATGGCCCCAAGACTTTGGAGACAGAGATTTATTCCTCACCATATAATAACTTTCATGACTTTAAATTGTATGAAGAACATTTTTTCTTTTGTCACCTGTAAATTTCCACCATTATTACTTTGTAAGGGGAAAATTTTGCTGTATATAATAAATATCTTTTTCTGCTCTGTTTCCCTAGAATAAAAGACAATAGCAATTACCTTAATGGAAAAGCAAAACATTCAGGTCCTAAATTAGATGGGAGAGATTTAAGTCTTTAGTTTTAGATTCTGCATTGATGCTCCATAAGGCACCAGTGTTGTAACAGGTGCTTTCCATATTAATTCCTGCTTTTGTTCAGAGCAACAGCTGCCACATGAAACTGTGTTCAGCTGGCTGAATTTGTGAAACAGGCAGGTAAGGAGCCACGCCTCTTCATGGTGATTTTAAAACTTTGTGACCTTGACAATTCCTACCATACTCTGTGTGTATGCCAAATTTTTTACACTTCTTGTGTTCAGATTCTGGTCTCTTGCATCAATTTTGTCATTTCAGAGAGGGTTATAGCAGAATTTAAAATTTCTTAATTCAAACAGTATGAAAATATTAAGAGGGTTTATTTGTTAGCTTTTTTCTTCCTTTCAGGATGTAATACATGATGACTTGTGTGAGGATGCTTAAATATAATTTTTTTTAGTGCAAACAATTGAGCATAACCAACTATTCCTCATTTCATGGTTTGGTACTGTTTTCTGATTTGTTTTGACTTTTTTTGGTTTTTTTTACAAAGGTCTCTTTTAAAGAACTCAGTAAAATACTTGAAATCTAGATATTTTGCCTCAAAAATATTATCAAATTCTTGATATATTCTGTGACAGCATCAGGAACAATCTGCATTTTAGTAATTCAGAGAAACTCTGACTCCCAGGTTTATCCCAAAATTATCCACCAATGAGACGCTCACACTGTCTTTAAAAAGCGAGTCTAAATTAAAGTTGTGCCATTAGTGCTGAATGTCTGTCTGAGTGAATGACAGCAGCAGCTTGAGTGGGAGACTGAGGGGCACCAAATTGGATGGTGTACAATCTATATTATTCAAATAAATGGGGGTGTGAGGATAATATCTGCATTACTCTTCCTATGTGTGCCAAAACATTTGTACAGACAGATTTTTGCTATTCCAGGAGTCCCTCCAGCACTTATTATAAGGAGTTGCTGCAAGCTGGAAATTCCTTTCTCAGGTTATCTTTCTTGCAGTGGAGGGAAAAAATTTCCCAGCTTTGACAGGAAAAGTTTAGTTTTCCCAAATTTTTTTTGAGCCACAAAAGAATAATATGGTGCAGGGTAAGTGTAGGCAGTGTAGCCTTTACTCAGTTTTGTAATCATAGAATCTTTTATGAAGTTGGACTTTAAGATTCTCTTTCTTTGATGAGATTCTTTTTCTCCTTTTCTGTCACTGGTCCTTTTTATGGACAGGTATTTGAGTCTCCCTCCTAGTGGAAAGCAAGGCTCAGAGGATTTGTGTGCATGTTGTCATGGAAGTAAAAAGGTGTCTGAAGCCTGCAGTCAGATCTGGGATTAGTCCCCATGGCTGGGATTTAGTCCCCATGGCTTACCTGGCCATGGGGACTAAATAGAGTCTAAGGATGGCAATTAATAATTACCACAAGTATATTTATCACTGGTATAAAATGACTGCACATTTTTGTCATGATTGTGGTGGGGGAAACTCTGCAGCCTCATCCCACAGCGTTAAAAAAAAACTCCAAAACATTAAAAAGCTTTCCTTTTACCTGTTCTGCTATTTCAAGCACAGATTTTAGCCAGGTGATAGAAATGAAGGATTTCTGGGAACTGCAGTTTCCAAAGAGTGAGTTAGTGTAACCAGCTTGCCTGTGAGCAGCAAGAGTTTGGGTCACTGACATTGAACAGAATTGCATCAGCTGGCTGAAATCCAGCTACTCACTGGCCCCCATTTTCATACAGGTCTATACATTAAGTCAAGAATGAGCTGTGGTGACATTCCATTTTCATCTTTGTACGGCACAGATGACACGAAATAGAAATTTCTCCTCTGAGTCTATAATGTCTAGTTAAAATAAAATTTATATATAAAATGGGGGAAAAAAAACCCTAATCTTGATTTAAAAGCTTCAAGTCAGGGGAATCCTCCTTGCCCTAACATGATCCCTGATAAAAATAAAGTGTCTTACTTTTAGTTCATGTAATTTCTGATCCAGCTTATCCACCCACCCATTTATTTCACTTTGCAAATATTCACTTCATTGATGAGTGTTCATGGGTGAAGTGTAGAGTTCAGGCTTTCAAAGTATTTGCCTATAACTCAAGTTTCCTAAATATCAGTGAAATTTTAAAGCTATTTTTAAGCCTTTTGTGACTGGTCATTTTTTTAATATATAGACATTAAATCAATTCCAGAATGATCTCACTACTATTTCTCTACTCTTACTTGACGTTTTTCAGTTAATGTATTCTGGGTTCAAGTCAGTCCCCTTTGCTACAACAGCAATTTGAAATCTTGATTCAGCTAGCTACTTCCATAATTTACAAGCTGTTTTCTAATACTTCATTCCAAGAACTTGTTCATCAGCTTGCAAATTTGCAAGTGGTCTGCAAAATGGTGTATGGCTTACTTCTTTTTCCATGTGATCCATCTTGGTTTTATACATTTGTCAAACACTGCATCACTGACATTTTTTACCAGAAATAATAGGATGTCGCCACTAGGTCCTCATGCAACCTCAACATTAATAATTCCTCCCTGAAACTGCTATATCTTTTAAACAGATCCACCTCACTTATTATCATAAAATCACAGAATCATAGAGTGCTTTGTGTTGGAAGGGACCTTAAAGACCCTCCAGTTCCAGTCCCCTGCCATGGGCAGGGACCTTCCTCTAGACCAGGCTATTAAAATCCAGCCTGACACCTCCAGGGATGGGGCATCCACATCTTCTCTGGGAAATACCATATTCTATTTCACAGATAGAAGCACAACACCTGATTTATGTAGCATTAACTGCTTCTTCAAAATATCCCTTTGAAGGAACATACAACACCAGAGACAACTGGAAACAAGGAACCAGCTGGATGTGATTAAATGCAACAATTTCTGTTGTCAATCCTAGCAGTGGTTATCTGGCAGGACAGCTCTAAGTATACCCTGAAAAGCATTTATTGCACTCACTGTCAACTGTACTGAGTTGAATCAAAAAACAGGCCTTTCCAAAATTCATCCATAAGAATGTGTGCAGAGTCTTTTTGCATTTCTTTCCCTCTTAATTTCTTTTTTTATTCTCCATGAGACAAGAGAAGTGAAGGAAAGAAAAATCCTTTCCCAGGATATTTTGCAACTCGTGTTTCTTAACAGTGGGTGTGGCTTCCTTTGCAATTAGATTGGCTTCTCAGGAGTCATTGTGCGTGTGTGTGTGTGTGTGTGTGAATCATTCCCATGGGAATCTCATGAGGCTTAACAGGACCAAGTCCAAGGTGCTGCACCTGGGTCAGAGAAAACCTTGATATCAGCACAGGCTGGGGGATGATATTAGGAAGAAATTCTTCACTCTCAGGGTGGTGAGGCCCTGGTACAGCTTGCTCAGAAAAGCTGTGGCTGTCCCATCCTTTGAAGTGTTTAAGACCAGGTTGGATGGGGCTTGGAGCAACCTGGTCTGGTGCAAGAGGTCCCTGCCCAGGGCAGGGGATTGGACCTGGATGATGTTTAAGGTCCCTTTGAACACAAACCATTCTGTTCTGTGATTCTAAGCAGAAAAGTGAATAATCAGGTTCTGCATCCTGATATCTGTTTTATCCTCAGAACTGACACTCCCTATATTTTGTTTATTAGAAGAGATAGGGGCAAATTTTGCAAGAATTTCTTGTTTACACAATGATGACCAACCACTGAAAAGTGAAATCCCCTCTCCCTTTTCTTGGCTGTCTGCCATTTGTCAGATAATCCATCTCAGTATTTCCTGACATTTTCTGCTTTCTGCTTTAATATGATTAAATTTGTGATACATTGTCAGAAGGTTTAGCCAATGGCAGTATTACAAAATGCCAGACACATCACTGCTAGTTCCATTCCAGCTCTCCTTAAATATCTTCCTTTTTGATACAAATTGCCCATGATCTGTGGGTTGCAAACCAAATCCTATCAATTCCAACAACTCCTGTGAAAGCTGAGAGGTTAATAGTTCATTTAGGATCTGCAAAAAAAAATGTAGCCAGTAATCAAGCAAACTTTTACTTTGAAGTTTTTAGTGGTGAAAATAAATAATGCATGTTCCCATGCTTAATATTTGAGGCATACCCATAAAGCCAACAAATTAATATAATGGAATATATACAAAAAGTCAAAAAAAATTTCCTCAGAAAATTATTTCTGCCTTCTCCATCTACAACATAAAATATGTGTATATATGTGTGGACATGATTTTCTGAGCCTGAGAGAGTTTTTCAGCCTGACAGTGGCTGATCTGTCCCCAAGGGAAAATCTGCTGGGAAATGTTCAAGGACTGTTTTTTGTAAATAGGTTTTGGTTCTCAAAACAATGTCACACATAGGTTCTGAGTGTGTTTTTCTCTTGTTCCACCAATGGGACCAGAGAGGTGGTTCCTCTGGCCAATCATGTTGACCTATATTGGAACACCTTATAAAAAGGTTTGCAAAACCCTGAAACAGAAGCTTTCCTGCCTCACCGAAGAAAAATCTTGCTGTTGTTCATGAGTCCATGCTTTTATTTCATGTCCTTTTATGACGTATATGTGCGCATATATATATATATTTATACACAAGCCCATTCAGATGGATTGGCTCGTTGCCAATCCACTAGGCACCACTTTCTTAATCACTGAAGAAAGGAAGGTACTCTATGAGAAGTTTCCCAGGTGCTTTCATGTCACTGGTACCAAGTAAAAGCTATTGATTGGTTACATCAGACCTAATTCATTCTATTTCTCCTGTGCCTTCTTATGCTCATGTGGGAGTGAAGTCCTACCTGGCCACCTCCTTTAGGCCTGCCAGCAGTCAGGGTGCCTGCTCTGGGAGGTTTTGTGTGGTGTGCTGCCAAATCAAACCTCACTCACTTCACCAATTGCTTTCAGGTGTTTTTCTGAAGGGCCACCTCAATGGCAATGTGCATTTATTGATTTCTCAGTAGCATCCAGCCCTGAAATGGCTGGAAATAAGTATACTCACATTACTCTGAGAGCTGTCCTGAGTGGTAACCCAACCACATTCCTTTTTACTTTTATTCTTTTCACTTTCATCCCCTGTTACCAATCCTTTGCATGTGAGCTTATTTCACCTTGTCCTATGTCTTTTTTTTACTATATCAGACAACTTCCCTGGTAAAATATGTGTGTCCAAGCATCTTGAATTTAGGTGACTCCACTGTGGTCCCTTCCAACCTTACCCATTCTGTGATTCTACAAATCTGTGATTCCATGATTCTGTTTCTGTGATCATGAAGTGAGACCTACTCAAGGAGAAAATTAAGCCATAATCAGTTAAGGGCTGAAATAAGATCCTATATCACTTGACCCAGAAATATTTAATAATTCCAGCAAACAGGAGGATTGTGAGATGGTGGGAGAGGGTTTGACCAGAAGATTAGAAGGCTCATAAATCCCTCCCTGTTGGATGGAAGGGCCATTATGGGAACCCAAGGTTTTTGTATTTGCATGATACTGAGGCCAGCTGCATGGGACAAGCAGTCATGAGGAATGCAGGATGTGGGGTTATGCCTGGACATCAGAGCTTTTTTTATTTTTTTTTTATCTTTTTTTATCTTTTTTTTCTAGAGCCTGGATTACAAAGGACCTCAGGTTTAGGCCAAGAATTCTTCCAGCAGTGAAACCAACAGGTAAGTCTGAATTCTGCACCAGATTTTCACAAGAAGGGAATCTTTCACATTGGCATGAAAGAAGGAATGGTTATTAATTCAAAACCATATGTTTTAGTATTGTAGCTTCATCAGTCCCCACTGCTTGTAATAAAAAGGCAATGCAAGCTTCTCTGCTAATGTTTTATCTCTGTGGTTCTGTTCTATGTGCCAGTGATTTTCACCAGGTCTTGCAATACATTCCAGAATGAATTTTCTCTCCCTCACCCAGCAGTCTCTGATGGGACAGACAAGGCACCATGTCAGAGTATTCCTAAATAATGGGTAGTGCTTGCTTTGAAATTACTTCATCCCAGATGCTCTTTGGCCACTACATGGGATTAATCAAGAGTATGTGACTGCCAGAAGACTTGAAGATCCTGTTAAAATAGCCTTTAATTTATCTGGAACATAAACAAACAAAAGTACAGCAAACACCCACCGTGTTTATTTGTTTAATGAAGAACAGTGTTTGGTGAGATCATAAATACATAGAATAATAGAATCATAGAGTGATGTGGTTTGGAAGGGATTATAAAGATCCCCTAGTTCCAACCCCACTGCTGTGGACAGGGAACCTTCCACATCTATTTAAAAAAAAAATCCCAACCTACTGCGTTTCTCATGGTTAATCTCACTCCAGCCTTAGAAAATTGGAAACTAGTACAGGATTAAGTACTTCATGACATTTACTTTATTTTTATTGCCTTTTTTTTAATATATATTCTATCAAGATTGTTAAGCATACTTAGTCTATACAAATCATCCAGCTGGCTTGCAGAGTATTTATTGAAGAATATTATTCTTTCCTTTAATTTATTTCTATATATACATATCCAATTGCTTTTTAGGGAGTAAAATGAAAAAAGAAAAACAAACTACAAAAACCCAAAAAGATCAGAGTTTCAATAAAATCATGTAATTACTTATAGTGCTGATTTTTTCTTAACTGATAGTTGAGGAAAAGGGCAGCTTCTGAAACTGGGGCTGGGAGAATGAGATCTGCTGAAAGATAGTGAAATATGAAGTGGGGATGCAAATACAACTGAAGGGGGTGCTCTTCCTTATGGAGAACAGAACCATTCCAGTTTCATATTCCTTCTGAGCTGTCCTGTCTGATCCAACAGCTAGCAAGCTGGATGAGGCAGCTATGACATCTGCCAAGTCCTAAAAATGGTTTATGATCACCTTATGTGCCCTTAATTTCTAGAGTTAAACTGGAGATAAACCCATAATTTTTATAGGTCCTCTGCCCAGCTCTCCCTCCTCACATCCAGTTGCTGTTGCAGTCAGGTCTGTGACTCACAAAACATGCTGGAAGGAAAGTTTGAGCTGAAAATAGGTGAGTAGTAACAGGAGACTGTAGGAGATCTGAAGACAAAGCAGTCTGACTGTGAGACTCGTGCCAAGGTGTTAGTGACTACTGGGAGAGAAGATGAACTGGTACACAGCTGTGAGAGTGCCCTGCTCTTCCCTTCCCCTAATATTGCTAAGGTCATCTCCCACATTGCATCCCAAAATTCTCTCCCTATTCCATCTCTGCATATTCTCTTTTTTGACTACTCTGGCTTGTCTAATATATTCAAATTTCCAAAATGATGCTCTTTCTAGTAGTGATGTCTGCCCCTGGCATATCTTAGGCTGTCAAATTTCCTCATATAAAGCTTGTCAGATATTTTTGGAAAATAAAAAAATGTGCTACAAATAGCAGGGGGAAAAAGACCCATAAAAATGTTGAATTACAGCTATAGAAGAAAACATTCAGTGACTTTTTTAATATGAAGATGTCACTGCCCTTTAAAACCCTTTCTTCCTGCATGCTCCTGGTGCCCACTATAAAAACTATGTCTGTATGAATTATGGCATACATATAAGTCATTTGACAACCTCATAGGTATGGTAGAAAAAATGAGATCACCTCAGCCTTAATGAGATCCAGGATATGAAGGACAGAGACTGACTATCACAGGGTCATGGAATCATTAAGACTGGAAAATATAATTTAGATCATCAAGTCCAACCATCAGCCCAGAACCACCACCACATTCACCACTAAACCATGTCCTCAAGTGCCACATCCACAAGGTTTTTGAACACTTCCAGGGATGGTGACTCTGCCACTTCCCTGGGCCATCTCTTCCAATGTTTTACAATTCCTCCAATAAAAAAAAATCCTAATATTTTGTTTAAGCCTTCCCTGATGTAACTTGAGGCTCTTTCCTTGTCCTGTCAGTTGTTACCTGGGAGAAGGGGCCAACCCTTACCTCACAACAGGCAGACCATGTCCAACCTTTCCCAGAGCCTTCCAAAGAGCCATCAGCTCACCAAAGTCCCATCTGCACAACCACAGGTGGGAACAAAATTCAGGGACTCAGACAAAGGAGCAGCCTGCCCAGCCACTCTCCCTGATGTTTTTTGTATATGCAGGTGCCAGCAACAGGAGAGGCTGGGACTCAGGGTCAGCTGCTAAGAAAGATTAATATCTGAGCTCTACTGCTGGAGAAATCCACCTTGCATGGATTCAGATCTCTGAATTATCATATAGTGAGCCTCCATCCTGCTCATCCAGAGAGGAGAGAAGGATGAGGGTTTAGTGCACAAGTGGGTGCTCTGTGTGTGTGGCCTGTGTATCAGCCAGGTACATCTGAGCATGAAAGGTGTCCAGGTGTGCTCTTTTCTCCTGTGCCCATGGGAATGCACAATCAGACTCACTCCTGCTTGGACCTGGGCATGTGGAGTTGTGGCAGCCTTGCCTCTTTTGGGCTGTTACTCTGGCAGAATATATTCTCCTAGTACATTAAACCTATCTACTGAGTGTTCTGGTCCTGCTGCCTAACGAAGTTTAGGAAAATACATAATCTGGAAAGAAAAAAGAGTGCTTTGTAATGGGGGGGAAGGGGGGAAGATCTCTTCATGTCAACAGATCTCTGGCACAGTCATAGTTGCAGTGAATGTCAATCAACTCACAAATCATTGTTGATGCCCTTATTTGCAAGTGTCACATCAGCTCAAAATTGTGTTTGGATACTGCAGCTGCCTGTCTTTCTGTCTAGATGTCAGATGTCAAAATATTATCAATTTTTTGTCAAAAGGTGCTGGCAGCTGCCATGGTGGAAGTATCTGATCTAAAAATACTCCCACATCTTGTGAAATAATCAAACATTTAGCTTCAGACTAATTGGAAGCAGAAGTCAAATCCTTTATGTCATAGCATTTCCAATGAGGAAGGGAAGCTGCTGCCCAAGGAACTTGTGGTTTATCCAGAATTTGCTTTGTACCACAAATGGGTTTTTCCAGGTTCCATCCTGAAGGATTTACAGAGGAATCTTTGGATGGAAAGAGTAAAACAAAATGTACTGTTGAGTTTAGAGATCTGAAACGTACTGATGAGTTTAAAGACATGAGGAAGTGTCAAGAAAGGAATTTCCATTTCACTGAGATCTACATGGTTTTGTGCATCTTCCTTCCTTCCTTCCTTCCTTCCTTCCTTCCTTCCTTCCTTCCTTCCTTCCTTCCTTCCTTCCNCCTGCCTTCCTTCCTGCCTTCCTGCCTTCCTTCCTGCCTTCCTTCCTGCCTTCCTGCCTTCCTGCCTTCCAGGAATGGGGCATCCACAGCTCCTCTGGGTAACCTGAGTTACCCTCACAGTAAAAATTTCTTCCTATTATCGTATGAAAACTTTATTTTAGTCTGAAGCATTATCTCTTGTCCTTTCATTTCAAGCCCTGGTAAAAAGTCCCTCCCCATGTTTCTTGTAGGCTTTCTTCAGGTACTGAAGGGCTGCAATTAGGTCATCCTAAAGCCATCTCTTCTCCAGGCTGAATAGTCCCAATTCCCCCAACCTTTCTTCACAGGAGAGGTTCTCCAATCTTCTAATAATTTTGGTAGCTTCCTCTGGACTCTACTCTAAGAGGTCTTCCTCTGCTGGGGATCCCAGAGCTGCATGCAGCACTGCAGGTGGGGTCTCACCTGCAGAGCAGAGCAGAGGGGCAGAATCCCCTCCCTTGACCTGTTGTCCATGGTGCTTCAGCTGCAGCCCTGGACACATTTGGTTTTTCAGCCTGCAAGTGAACATTGTCAGCTTGTGTCCAGCCTCTTGTTCACCAGCACTCCCAAGTCCTTCTGGGCAGGGCTGCTCTGATCTGTTCATCCCCTGGCCTGGAGTGGTCATGTGTAGCACCTTGCACGTGGTCCTCTAAGTCTCGTGTAAAGCACTCCTTGCGTGGCCTCACCAGGTCTGAATAAAGCAGAGCGATGCCCTCCCTCAGGCTCCTGGCAATACCTGATGCAGCAGAGGATTCCATTCACCTTCTTTGCAGCAAGGGCTCTTTTCTAACTCATGTCCAGCTTGCAGTTTACCCAGGTCCTTTTCTGCCAAGCTGCTTTCCATTTGAGTGCCCTCCAGCAAATCTTGGTGGATATGCATGAATGTATATAGTCCTGAGATCATCCTTCTTACCTGGTGAGAAGAGACTCAGCTTCCATGAAATGCAAGGGTTAAATCTCCATCATAATTTTTTTTTCTCACTGTCACTGGAGCCAGTATTCCTTCCTCATGGTTGTCCCATATAGTTTTTAATCAAAATCCTCATTAGTAAACATGAGGTATGTGGTCCCATGGGATTCCACAGGACTTGACATGACTCTAGCAGCATGTAAATAGCAGGATTAGTGTAATAATGTTTAAAGACAGAATATGACATGGTGGGAGATAACAAGAGAAAATGCAGAAGCTGAAAGAAGGCAGCAAACACAGTGGTGATACCACACTTCACAGCAGTGTCTCTCTCACTGCTAAGTCTTCTGCTTGTTTAGAGCCCTGTGTGTTTCTCGGTCAAAAGAGGTCAGAAGATCCGTGTTAAGAAAATGGTAGGCATTGTGGAATGCTTTCAAACTGTTGCTCTCATTTTAGGAGAGCAATTTGGGATTTAGCACCTCTTGGGGGAATCTTATTCTGATACCCCTGTGCATTATTTTCACCCTAAGAGTGAAGTGACTCTCACTTATTTCCTTGGACAGATAAAATAACTATTTAACAAGAACAGAACTAAGTCAATGTTCTGTGCATCAGTGAATTAAAGAATATCATAGCTGATTCCTTACAGATGCTCTAATTTCAGGAGAAGGATGCAAAAGGTTAATAGAAGGCAATGGGGAGTTTCAAAATACAGATTCAGTGATTTAAAAAACAAAATCCTTTTTCATAGTATTAATTTTGCATCAATTCATTTTAATGGTTTTGATTGCCCTCAAGAGATCTGGCTGAAGCAATAGAAAATAATTCTAATCACAGAAAATTTATGTTGCTTAATTTTGACCTTGCTCAGATAGCAGAGGATTAGAAGTGTCTGAGTTTTGTAAGCCATCTAGGACAGGCTCTGAATATGAAAACTAGGAGACAACACAGACAGACAAATTTATTCAGGAAGAGGGAAAAATAAGGAGAAAATAGAAAGAACAGAGGCAAAATTATACAGGAAAAAAGTGAAGGTCCTAAAAATAAGGTAATAAATATATGCCTTCAACATATAAGAGTGAATAATTTTCTTGGCAACATGTTGGATGATTGGTTGTTCAAGAAGGCTTTCCACAGCACTACTGAATCACCACAAATAGCTAGATATTTCTGTCCTTCCCTTTTATTTATTGTGTTTTCTTAATCACAAGGCATCAAAGAGTTTGCAAAGCAATGCAAGTCTCTTGGCAAGTCTGTGACCTGTGCTGGGAGAGCCAATCTCCATATACATAAGGGTCTTGGTTCTCTTCTGCTTGATTGGAGGCTGTAGCAATATCCTGTCACCTTTACATTACCTGTAGAAATGAGGAGTGGGAAATTCACCCACAAGGAGTTAAACAGCCAGTGTGGTTACTTGGTACCTGATAATAGCACAGGAAAATGGAACTCTGTGGGAAGGAGATCAGCCCTGTCCTTTTGATCCCTGAAGAATCCAGAGAGGATTATTTCATTCTCACAGTCCATGCCTGGGCACAGTTAGGAGGCAGCTTGGGAAGTAACTGCTCCCAGAAGGGGGATGGAGCTTTGGAAAACAAGGGTTATCCTGTCCTGTCTTAGACCTGTGCTTTGCAATTGGCTCTCAGGGCCAGGACCAGATTTTGATCCTGTTCTGCAAATTGAGACACAGGAGCTTCCACTTTAATCCAGACTCGTTCTTGCCATGGCTGTGTGGCCACTTGGAGTCCTTGTGCTGTGACCTTTACTTCTTACCATAAATTTGCCATTTCATTTATGTCAGCTTGATCCTGGGCCACTATAGAGACAGAACACAGATTAACAGGTGGGTGTTTTCTGTCAGGGGCTGTCCTGACAGAGATGCTCATCCCTGTGTCTGATGTGCCTCAGAAACATTGCATTCAAGGTGGAATCATCCTCATTATTCCCTCCTGTGGACACCACTATCCTGGACACAGCCACTTTTACTCTGTGAAGGTTCTTCCGTTGCCTTCTCTCCATTTCTAGGGGGCATTTTTTACATTCAAAAGTGCATTTTCATCCTTCACTAGATTAAAAAAAAAATTTTAAAATTGTCCTGACTAAAGAAAAGGACCTTGAGTTAACTCATTTTAAAATGATAATCTAAAAGATTTGCTACAAAATGATGTTTCAATCCAGAGTGTCATGTATTTCATGATGTAAGTAATAGAAATGATCATGTGACATTTACTGTGTTATAAAATCTTATAGAACTACAGTTTGTAAGGAAATGTGATTTAAAACATTTTTATCTTTCTAATGCCCATGAAGTTATTACATAAGGAAATAGATGTGAGTAGATATTGGAATGATTTTCAGCTCATTTCTGAATCATTCCCTCATGCTTCAGTAAAATACTTGGACATCTTTGATGTTTCCAGCAAGAAAATAAGTACCAAATGTATTCATTACAGAACTAAACCTTTTAAGTCAGCTTCTCACATTAGATACGAAACACTGGTTCCATGAAAAGACTCAGCTCTCACGAAAATCACCACTGGTTATGTGTCTATTGTGGAATGCATCCAAAATTATTTCATCCAACTTATTGTATTTATCAATATATAAAATTTTAAATGAAAACTGAATGTATCACTTTTTCCCCCACAGGTAGCTTAATGCATTTCTTTAAAAGAGACCTTTTTTTATAGCAAATTCTCCCTTTACTACTCGTTTAAGAAAAAAAAAAAAGGTAGATTCATGAAATACTTTGTCCTACAGCGGTTTCTTTATTAACCACATTGATCTATATCTTTCCTGTTTCTTTGGTAGTCACATACCACAGCTGGGATGCACATGCATCTGGGTTAAGCCACTCGGATGAGCAAATATTCTGTGAGCACTTTTTCAAGGATATCAGTGTAAATGAGGTTATATTGCACAATCCAAATGTCTCTGAAAAACCATCACCTTGAGTATCAAATTCAGTTTATGTGTTAACCTGGCATTTACTGCATGGCACACAGAGCCTATGCAGCTGCAAGTAATTTAAAGTGAATAACCCTGGAATATTTCCCCCTATTTTAGTGAAGATCAGAAAGATCAATGTACTGGCTGCCCTGTGCTATTCAGTTGAGTCTTACTTAGGGCTTGGAACAAATTGCATTATGTTATGCTACATCTTCTTTCCTTGGGGTTTTGTTGGTGTTGATGGCTTTTTTCCAGAATTCTTTTATTCCAGCAGTTAAAGAGCACAAAAACCTTGCAGACAGAAGTAGAATTTTTTCCTTCAAATTTCACAGCACCAATTGCAACAAGAAGAACAGTAACAATAATGCATGATTTCCATTTGAGGTGTAATTTAAATCACCAAAAAAAGAAGTAGAGGACTGAAATTTGGTGACTAAAGTATACTCCTTTCATTCACCAGCCCAAAGCTAAGGTATCAGGAAGGGCTCATCCTCAGTATAGAAGTTTCAATCTGCCAGTTATCTTCCAAAAGGAGCTTTTAACCACATTTCATAATCAGATACACCAGCCATTGGCTAACTGGGGACTCCTGTGGAGGGATAAAGCCAGGGTATTACTTTAATTTTTATGTTGCACAAAATATTGGAAAGCAGAACAAAAATGGTGCTCAATCCTGCTGGCCAGATTTGATTATTTCTGTTCTTGCTTCAGTTCAGAATGGGAGATTCAATTCAACATGCAGCACTTACACTAGGAAAACACAGAGGACTTCACACCAAATGCCTCAGAATGCAGTGAGATGATGTGAAATAATCTCTCTATAAACATCTCTCTATAATTTTGTTCTTGGAAATAATTTTCTCATTAAAGGCAACTCAAGTTTCAATCATCAACAAGAAAGTTTAAATTAGGAAACAGAGGTCATAATTCACTAAAATATTTTGAACTGAATATCTAAACCACCAAAACTTAGGTTAAATTAAGATTCTAAGGGAAATAAATTAAATTAGGTTAAATTAAAATTCTAAGGGAAAGTGAGAGCATTTTTTTTTAAGGTACTAACTCCACAGCTGGTTCAGAAATGTGTTAGCCATATTCTTAGATGAATGGAATGGAATGGAATGGAATGGAATGGAATGGAATGGAATGGAATGGAATGGAATGCAAACACAGAGTACAGAAAGCTGTTTACAGGTATGCCACCCACTAGTCATAATGAAAGACTGAAATGACGTGGAGAGTGACATTCATGGATTTATGGTAAGAAGTGACAAGCAATTTTGAAGTGAAAGGTCAAAGTGCCAATCACTTATGGCAAATAACCATTTTCAAGGGCTCTGATGTTCATTACTTGCAGACATTTAGGGATGGAACCCAGGCAACACAGGATGTGTAATGATCTCAGGGGTTTGATCTTTGGTTATTTTTTGAAAGGAAAATATTTAGTGGATTGATCTCAGAAGAGGCACTGTGTTACAGAATACACTGGAAGAAAAAGCTGTGTACAGAGAAAGTCTGTCAGGAAGCTCAGGTTTACTTTCTCCCTCTTCAGTTACATCAGCTAAGAAAAGGATATAACAAAGACCAAGCTCTCTTTGTTATGCTAAATATAAGCATTACTAATACAAAATTTTAAAAAATATAGGTCTCTAGTAAAGCATTGGCTTCTATGGCCACTGTAGCCCCTAATTAGACTTGTAAGTACATTGGACAGGGGGGGAAACCAGACCAATGCCCCAAATAAAACAGCACTTTTATTGTCCCTAGTTCTAATAAATTATCTTGGAAGAAATGTCATGCTTGTCCCTCAAACAGAGGTTTGTCTTCAAATTCTCCATTACCTTTTTTGACACTCTTATGACTTTAGTTTTAAGATAAATCAGAGAATTCCTGTCTTCCATACTGCTGACCTAAGGGACAATATAGAAGTTATTAAGTAGGAAAGGAGATGACAAAAATTCACCATTGCAAATCTGAAATTTCTATGGTGAATTAATCAGATCAACCAGTGTCTTTTCTGCATTTATTAATGGCGTGTCCCAGGGTTTTGGGCTCTAAATCACACATAAATGCAGCAGAAAATATGCCAACTTCCTCTTCTTAGGCTGTTGTACTGCAATTGATTTGGAAACACCATTGCCAGATTTTGATGGAAATTCTCACATGTATGTTACTTATTTATCTTCCATAAAAGAAGGAAAAAACACATGAACAAAATAGTCCCAAGTAAAAATAAAAAACAAAAATCAAAAAAACCTAAAAAAATGAGTGACCATTTTCTTTCTTTCACAGTCACATTTACTGCTTCTTACCACCCTCCTTGTCAGTTGAGTGCAAGTATTACAGATTATTTTAGAGAGCCTTTTATCTGGAAAGAGTAATGTCTCTCAGAAACTTGAGGAAAAGAGATGAAAAATAGTTCTGTGCAGTCAATACCCTCAAGCAATGTGGAAACGACTGTGCCAGACAGTGAATGGGTGAACTCATAACTCCACATTCCTCAGCTTTGAACTCACACCATTTTTTGGTTGTTTTGCTTAGCTCCTTACACCAGTGGAAGTAAGAGCAGCCACCTCCTCTGTCCCAGGGTCCCCCTGCCCAGCTGCTGGAGCCCAGCCCAGCTCCCCAGGGACCTGGGGCCTCTCCCAGGCAGAGCTGCTGCTTTCCTTTCTGCAGGTGCCACCAGGAATGGAGCTGAGCACAAGGACCAGGGGCAAACACACAAACCCACGCTCAGAGCACGCTGACATGACTGGTCTCACTCGCAGTCACAGGCAAGTATGTCACACACATACAGAACCCAGATAAAACATAACCACAAACAGCCAAGTCCTCTTCCTCCTCTTTGGCTGGTACAGATAGAATTCAGTAGTGAAAGCAGCTATAGACCACTCAGATGGTCTCAAAAAGCAATGCCTGTCCCTGGATTGCTGCTTTAGAATACGGAGAAGACACTCAAGTTGATTTTCCTATAAAATAATCTTGTGGCTCATAATTTTGTCTGATCAGCTCAATGAACTCTGTTCCTTCCATTTTCACCAAAAATATTTGCCATCAGACCTTTACCCTGTGACTTAGCAGGAAGCTGCCCATATTCTTCCCTTTATATTCTGTTACTTCTACCAGAGCTTATGATTGTCTAAAATTTTGTTTTCTTTGCTTGAAACAGTAAAATTTTTGTTGGATTAAGATGATGGCCTAACTGCTGCAATTAATATTTTTAACTATTAAATTTTAATTCTTTTTCTGACATTGTTGAACTTCTTTATGCAACTGTGTCTGCAAAGGACACAGAAAGGGTAGATGTGCTTTAAAAATAGGTTAGCTAAGTAATACCCTTGTTCCCCAATGGGAATATTGCACAAAAAGTAAATGGACTTCCTGTAGAGGCCTAAAATGAGATGGTAACAGATTAGAAAGGAAATGACCACATCATATCCAAAAAGACTTCGCCCTTTTTGGGTAGAGTTTGAGAAAAGGTTTATACTCAAAAAAGAAAGTTTTTATTATTGTTGAGTATGTTGCAAATACCACTTCTGTTGCAAGAACAAAAAAGTTTTTATACAGAATATGAGTGCTGTCAATTTTAAATTATAGTTCCTTGAGAAAAATGGGTAAGTTCTTTTTGCCAGAACAGGTCTCTGTGTTGTGTGCCCCAGGTACACATGGGCAGATTTTATTTCAAGTAGGCTATGGCTATACACACCCTCCTGCAAGAGTTACGTGACCTAAATGTGAGTTTCCATAACACAAACAAATAATTAATCTGAATATTTAATCTATTGTCCACTGACATATATTTTTCTTTCTCCTGCAGTTACTTTATTTTAAACCATTTAGAACAGGTGTCTGAACACAGATACAGGAACTCTTGTGACTATGAAGTAATTTGGTTGAAAAGATCTCAGGCAGTTTTTAGTTCAGTCTCCTGTTCAAAGAAGACTGAGCTGTGGGATTGAGTGAAGTCACTCAGGGATTAATCCAGATGGCAAATATCTATGTTGGGAATACTACTAGGTTTCTGTTGGCAGGTTTTGTGTCATACTTGAGGAGTTACAAAGAATACCAGTCAATTAGGAAATAATGTAAGTGCAGTGAGAGTACAAATCCAAAGAGGACCAAATATACATTTTACAGAGACAGAGGAAACTTAAAAATGCAAAAGGCAACTTCTGGGACACAAAACCACATCTATAGCAATAGAAATCTGAACACTCAGAGTAGACAGACATATTATCTAAACATCAGAGTAGAAACAGCACCTTAAATTTGTCAGTTTGTTGCCTGACCTATAGCTAAATGTTACTTTCTATGTATAAAAATATCTTTGAATCAAGAGCCTGTTACAAGATTATCCAAATAATGTTTTACTTGACCAAAATCACACTACCATTTAAACTCACCTGAACTTTCCATTTATTACTGTTTATCTGCTTTCTTGGCAATAACTATTTACCAACTAAGTTATTTCACAGAAAGCAAGAAAGATAGTTTGTTGTTTTGTTGTGCATAAATATATTACTTTGGGCAGGCATACATCTGTCTTGTAAAGCAAAGTATGTGTGCAATGACTATATTTAACTAATTAATGAGAGGAAGCTTAAAGGGCAGTGCAAAAGGCCTTGAAGATACTGTGGGATATTCAGAACTCTCTATTTTAATATTCCTGCACAGTGCATCCTCTAGTATCATATTGGCCTGGCACATCTCTTACATCACTGTGGGCCACTGTGCTATCTGGCTTTCAGATCCTACAATCATGATCAGGAACTGATAAACCAATTGTTGCTGCATTTTCCTGTCTTATCTTTCTCGTTATTTGTCTACAGTTGCTACCCATTTTTTGGTCTACAGTTTTCTTGTTCAGATATCTCACATATAAAGAATGCCAAATAAAAGTAGAGGAAATATAGCAAATGGAAAATGAGGTGTTCATTCTGAACACGCT
Organism: Anthoscopus minutus; assembly: GCA_013399455.1. Taxonomy (NCBI): domain Eukaryota; kingdom Metazoa; phylum Chordata; class Aves; order Passeriformes; family Paridae; genus Anthoscopus; species Anthoscopus minutus. Next base: position 2,651 of record VWYI01032784.1, on the reverse strand, counting down.
GCCAATCCCCTGTCTGTAGTAAGGGAAACAGATAGATGGTTCTGGTTTTGTGTTTTCATTGAAACATAACACTTTAGAAATTGAATTCCTGGATTTACATGAAATCAGTTGAATGATAAAAATCTCTTTGGCTTCAAAAGATCAAAAATTTTGTTGCTTTCCCTCACTTTCCCTGTTTCTTCTTTTGCCATTACAACTCTGAGGGCACAGTTTTGGGTGTAGCTTTGCTCTCAGGTCCTCCAGTTTCTTATTTGACTTCAAGAAGGCAACAAGAGCAGATTGTCCAGTATTATTATTTTTCCTAATCTAGGACACTGGGTAGTTTTCAGAATTAATTACCTATACATTCTGGACTGCTAATAAGTGAGACTGTGCAAGAATTGAGCTTATACTTACTAAAACATGGTGACTTAGAACCCAATGAGACTAAGAAATAGAGCAGGAATTGAGTTTGCTGACATTATGACTCAAATCTACCAAGACCAAGAATACTAGTTACAATAAATATTTAATAACTTTTTGTCTTTCTCTAATCTTATTTCCAAAGAGGCCTACAAAAAACAGCTTCAGTAGAACTCAAAAACTGGAGGGTTAAGAACTCTTTATAGTCTAAGATATCAGCTTTAAATTATTAATTTCCATCTTAAGGACAATATCAGCAAATAATTATTATTGAAAAGGAGTGGAGGGTACTTTGGTTTTGGTGGTGGTATTAGTGGCAGTGGGTTCTTTTGTTTTGTTTTTTTTTTGACGATAAAGAATGAAAATAGATTTGGGCTTCATGCTTCTGTAAGAAATTCTTTTCAACATACACTTGCCTGATCATAGCCAAGCAACATGGGTCACCCAACTACGTATCCAAACCATTTCTCGCATTGTTCTCCTTCTTTGAGGGGGCTTCTAAGCTGCTTGTGAAGGAGCACCTCCACTTCTCTACTGTACAAACTGGCAAAAGTCAACATGGCATTGATTTTCCTACAGCAGCAGCTGTAACATGCAGTGAATCAGAGTCTGCAGCATGGACAACAGAGCTGTTCCTGCTGTGAAGCAGGCACCTGGGGATGGAAACCATGTAGTGAGCCCTGTGTAAGTCACCCTGCCTCTGAGGCACAGTCCTCAGACACACGGGCATAGTATAAAAACCTGGCTAAAGCACGTAGTTCATAGTTTGAGAAGCTTCTGACCAGTGGATATTTCAAATTACAGGAAATTGCCTTTTTTTAAAATTTTTATTTTTAATTATAGTTTGGTAACATGAGTCAGTCATTTTAAAATGGTTTTTTAACCTTATAAAAATAATTGGCCAAATTTCATGCACTGATATATTCCTATATGTTCAGTGAGTAGTCAGCATAAGCACACAGATTTATGTCCTCAAATAAATGAGCTGAGTAGACACTGATAATCACAATAATGATGCCAGTAATGCACACACCAGAGAACTCTAAATGCCCAGCTAGTGCAGAAACAATCCTGATTCATAACAGCATGCTTTGAGAAGTTTCATTCTTGTAGCAGCTGAGGCATTTTTCTACTAGTTAAATGCAAGATCATTCTAACAGATGTTGAATTCCTTCCAGGGAACAGCAAACAGCCTTGAGCCAAACACCAGTGACAATACCAAGTGACTGTATCAGTCCAATCTGGGTGTTGAGATCAGCTTGTGCCTTTGAACTGTGCTTCCTGGATCACATCAGTGCAGGCACCAGGGCATTTAATTTTGCAGCAAGCTGCCATCAGCACGCCCTATTATGCTGAATTTCATTTGCCATCTTTAGCCTCCGTTTCTGACTGAGTCTGAGTCATTGTTGGGTCATGTAAGCATCAAATTGTTCACAGCAGCTTCTCCAGTTATGAATTGTATCTTGGGTTTCTACCAAGCATGTCAAAGCTCTGGTTAATTGTTTATTTCTACTCTTGGACAAGCTTTCCATTAGACAATCACTCCAAGCTCAGCTTGTCACAAAAAAAAACCCAAAACAGACGAGTCTTTTAAAAAATAATATTTTGTAAAGTAAGTAATACCTACAAAATAGCAGAAAGAGTCAACAGAAGAACTTTCAAAATTGTGATGTTTATTTTATTGCTTGTATTCTGCAGTTTGTAGAGCCCAGGACCTTAGGACAACATTCATCAATAATAAACCACAGTCAAGACTCACATAGTACTTGGAATCAATGATTTTAGAGGTTTTTTAGCCTTAACAATTCTATGATTCTGTGATTTAATTCTCATCCCATTGTTGGGAGTACTGAACTTTTGTGGATAGAAGGGTCCTGAATTTTTTACCATTCATATAAATTTGTTATTCCATTTACAATTCACAACTCCATCTCTAAAAAAGATGAAATTAGGTACAATTATGGAGGGAAGGAAGTTTTTGAATCAACATGATCAGAGGACACATATATACGTATAACTTCATATTCAGGGAATACTTTTGGTGTTGTAGATTAAATTGGAATTCACAAACCTGCATATTATTCTGGATCTGGGAAAATTAATGTTTTGTGCCTGCCACTCCTAGCTTGTCCCCATCCAAGAGAAAGACAGAAGAAGCTTGCCTGTGCTTTCTTTTTTAGGGTTTTTAACCCATATCACCCCACAAAGTGACATTTATTAAGCTTGTGGCAGGTTCAGTTGGAACCAGG
>VWYI01032783.1:835-18832 GCA_013399455.1 Anthoscopus minutus | reverse complement strand
CTCAGACCCTGCAGCCCCCGTGTCAGGGGGAACCCAACATTTTTGGGCTTTGATTTGTCAGAACTTGCACTGGCTGACTGATGGGTGAGGGGGAGATTGGGACTCCAGGCCTGCTGCTTGTGGTGGATAAAAGTGGAGTTTCCAGGCCTTTCCTTCTCAGGGTCTAATGCTTCCAGTCAGCACAAGGTCACAAGGAAAACCAAATTTCTTCTTCCTTAGTTTGTGTTTCTTCCTGTCCTTCTAATGACTGGGCTGGATATCTGATTTACTTTATGACAAGATTTTGTCCTGCTTAATTTCTTTTCCTTGTACAAAATATGGACACCCCTTTTGTTTCCAGCCCCTCAGAAAGCTCTGGGAGCTTTCCCCATGGACAGAGGTTGAAAGGAGCTTTCCTGAGGGTCAGGAGTGCTCAGGCCAGGCAGGGAAATATTCCCTCCATCCTGGGTTCCCACTGCAGGTCATGAACAGCTGAAAACTTCCAAGATTGTCATGTGATTGTCATGTAATTGTCACATAGACACAGGGAATTCTCACTCCAGGACCACCAGCACATGAATCTTACTGGGAAATCCCAACATCCCTTTGCTTCTCTGGGTACCACGGTGAAAAAAAATACATTTTGGATATGTTTTTGTTCAGCTCAAAATATTTACAAGGCCACATAAAACCAAGTGCTGCAACTTTAAAATGGCTTGTGAGTATTTCTGAGATCAATGAACCCCAGGCTGGCCTAGAGAGAAAAATCTCTGCTCTTGATAATGAGATTTTATAGCCTGTTTGATTTTGTTAGGAGAAGCCTCGAGGAAGAAAGGTTTATCTACAGGTCTTGCATTTTTACACAGTTTTACACACATTTCTAATCCTGGTGCGTGTTGAAGTGGCCAGCACAGCAAATCAGCAGCAGAGATGAATCACCAGGTCTGTGAGTGCTGGGCCAGGGTCCATCCTGTGCAGATAGGAGCTATCTCAGGGGCTATAAAGTGAATTGGAGAAGCTGGTGGAGTCAAAGATAAAACCTGTTAATTCAACAGTGCCAGAAATAGAACCACTGTGCTAAAGATGAGCCAGCTGGGGCTGGAGCCAGGCCTTGTGCCTGCAGCGTCTGATTCACCAGCCAGGCCCGTGCTGTGAGCCCTGGGGAGTGCAGCAGGGACATTCCTGCCTCCAGCCTCCAGCTGGCTCCTGCTGCCCCAGTCAGTGAAACCGTGCTCTCAGAAATGAGGCTTGGGCTGCAGCCCAGTAAATCCAGGCCATTGCCATGGAATGAACCAAAAAGGCTCCAAGGTCAGTTCTGAGCAACTCTGGCCTTGCCAGTGTTTCCCAGTTGCTCTGGAAGTGGATCCTGGAGTTTTAGCCTTGCTGCCTTGTGGTGCTTGGCTCTTTTTACCCGTGGGAGAAACCCAGAACACTCACAGGCATGTGCTGAGGAAGAAAATGTGAGCACTGATTTCACTCAGGTCAGGAGCTCCTGTTGTGGATGGAGCTTCCAAAAGCAAGTGGATTTTTTTGGCTGTATTTTCTGGTTTTCCCTCTGATCAGTGACACTTTGGAATCCTCTGACTTCCCCAGTTCAGCTGCAGGGAGAAGAGAAAAAGGAGCTGAAAGGGAAAATCCGATGTAATTCTTGTGTTTCCATGCCATCCACAGCTCCAACACTTCACACAATGGGAAGGGGTTAAGAAGCAACTTTAAAAAGAATTTTTATCTCCAGTTTTTAATTCTGGAAATAAAGATTTCTCCTTTTGGCTATAAATTGAAAACATCAGTACTTCAGGCTTTTATTTCTCCCACAGGAGGACAACCAAAAGGTTGTTATTTCCTCTTATATTTGAGAACAAAGTTATGGAAACATTTAGTTCAGGCTCATACCCAGGAATTTTGGAGTGACAATGCTCTGATTTTTCAGCAGTGGTGTAAAAACAGCTTCTTGGGAACCTTCTTGTCCTGTGAGGGATAAAAGCACAATCTTAAAGCCAGAAACTTCCAAACCAACTTTTCCTGGAGGTAGAAGTGGGACTATCAGGAGATTTCTGCCCTGTGTGGAGGCGATCTTGACTCCCACCAGAGAATTTTCAAACCCAGTCTTGATTCCAGAGCCCAGTTTCTGGTGTTTGGCTCTTTCTTCAGGAAGTGTTCAAGAGCATCAGGTCCTGAGTGGAGCTAAGGATGCTCAGGGGCTCAGAGTGGGAATCCAGGACACAAATCTGTCACTAGAGGACACAAAACAGCAGAGTGGGTTCACATCACAGCAGTGAGGTTTGATCCCAATGAGGAGAAGCCTTTATTTGGGGTTTACAGCCCTTTTTATCAGGTGTTCCCATATATGATTGGCCAAAGGAACCTCTCTGGTGCCATGGGTGGAACAAGAGCAAAACCCATTCAGAACAGCTGTGGGACATTGTTTGGAGAACCAAAACCTATTTACAAACAACACTCCTTGAAAGAGAAGTTTCCCAAAAGATTTTCCCTTGGGAAGAGCTCAGCCCCTGCCAGGCTGAAAACTCTCTCAGGCTCAGAAAATCCTGGCCACACAAATCCTCCGTAGGAACTTGCCACCTTGCCCTGGGTGTGGGCATTCCTTTATTTCCAAAGGCAATACCTGTTTTCAGGGCAGAGCCTGGCACACTGACCTACGAGTGACACTGAGGAGGGCACAGGGCTCCCTCTGCCAGGAGCTGCCACCCAGAGTGCTCCTGGTGCTGGAGCAAATCCTTCACCTGGCCACACTCATCTGCCAGCTCCATTTCTTCTGTAAAACCCACAAATGCAGCTCAGGGAGCTCCAAAGTAATTAAATGAGACATGTCTCAGCCATACTGAGTGACCCAAAAATGCCCAAAAACTCTGGCAGCATTCTCACTGTTCACCTCAGAATATCCTCACTGGAAGTTTTCTTCAGATGGATGTTTCCATTAGATATTTTTATTGAACTTTTTCTTCTCCCAGCATTTCAAACTCCTTATCTGGAATACCCAGGGGCAGCCTCTAAGTGCCAGCAGCAGGAGCACTGTGTGGCAGAGGTGACACTCTGGCAGGTGGCACAACAGCTTCAGACTGAAGGATAAAATCAGCAGCAGCTGCTGTCACACCCCAGAGCTCCTTCCCCAGGGAACTCAGCCCCAGCAGCACCTGATGCTCTCCAGGAGAGGCTGAACTTTGCAGTGGGTGTTGAAAATGCTTTTTCATTCTCTGTCAAGAGAGGCACAACTCAAAGAAACCCAAGGAAAACCCGTGACCCTTCTCCAAATGCCCAGTTCATTGACCCTGCTCTCCATCTCTCTTATCAGCAAGGCCAGGGAGCTCTCCTGAGCTGAGGGGGCTTCACTGCTGCTCCAGGCTGTGCTGGGCTTTCAGGAATCTCCACAGAGCCCTGGCAAAGGAGCTGTCAGCAGCAAACACTTCACAAGTGCAATAAACCCAGTGGTTGCACCACTCCTCTTTTTATTATTCCAAAGTTAAGAGAAACTCTGTGAACCTCTGGTCTTTGCATTGATATCCTTTTGGGTTTGTGGGGAGAGGGGGGGAAAAAAGACCCAAAATGTTTTGAAACTCTGATATTTTACTTACAACTGAAGTTAAGAAAACAAGAATGAGGTGGGGGGTGTGGGAAACTCAGAGCAAAATTCCATTTACTCACTGAAATATCACTACAATAAAAATTTGACATGTTTTATTTACAGCTGCCTTCCACCCTGCCTTTCACAAACAGGACCTGGAGCCACAAGTCACAGAGATAACTTTGTCACCTGTTGGGGACCAGGTTTCCCTTGGGTATCAGGGAGATTCTTACCTCCATACTGTTAGGAACATATCTGCTGAAAACCTAAAACACAAAGCAAGGACGGGTGTTTTTCACTGCCACATTCCCCAGCCAGTGACCTGCAGGGGTTTTGCAGTGTTTTGCCTGCCTGTTCCCATTCCCAAATATCCCTTTGAGCTGCCAGGAAGCCCCAAAATTCTCCCAGGGTGAAACAACACAGAAAGTTGAACAAACCTTTTGTTTCTTAGGAGCAAGCTTGGAAAATATGGAGCCACCAACAGGAGTGGCAAAATCCTGGAATTCCTCTGGATCCAGCAGTGGAAGCAAAGCTGAGAGCTTCTGTCCTGGCTCCTGGGCAGCCAGATCTCACCTCTGGCCTTATGCAAGGAGCAAACTCAGGTTTGTGCCTAGGAGCCAGCAAGGAGTGGGCTCACCAAGCTGCTCACCCCAAAACAAGTCAGTAAATACTGCCCTGGGAGCAGAACTGGATTTGCTGCTGGCTGGAGCCTCCCTGGGGTTGCCAAGGGGCTGGGCTGGCTCAAATCTTGTGTTGCTGCCCTTCAGCTGAGATCAGGGATGGGGAGCAGGGGATTCTGCTGCTGGGCCATGGGAACCCTCCCCTCCTCACAGCCCTGCTCTCACACGCAGGGCAAGAGAAGCAGAATGGTAGGAGGGATATTAGAAAATTCAAAATCAGGCTCACAGAGCACTGGGCACCAGCAGCTGTCCCTGCAGGAGGTTTCAGTGTGTCTTTGCTCAGAAAAATCACATTTGTAGAGATCTTTGAGGTGTCTGCCAGCAGAACTTATTGAGGGTATTTAAAACATGCACAGGCCACACAAGGGTGCTGGGAAAGACCTGAAAGGATGGCTCTGAAATGCTTGAAAAACTCACAAATATCCTTCACACCAGAGATCAGAAAGGCTGCTCAGAACACATTAAATTGAGGTTCTTATGCCACCTGTGGTCTTCTGTTTATTGCTTTATTGATTTAAAAACACCAAGGACTTCAGCCTCCTCCTCCAGCCTAGAAATTATTGCTAATCCACAGAAAATGTGAAAATATTTCAAGGTTAAGCAAAAAGATAATGGATTCCACATCACATATGTGACCAAACACATCCTTACTTAAATCCATGTCTGTTCTGATACTTCAGGTAAAGCTGCTCTGTCCCAGACACCCCCTCCCTCCCCAGTCCAACTTCATCCATTGCCCAGGATAAGTTCAGCTCCTCCAGGAAATGAGTTGGTGGCAATTTTACTGTGCAGAACATGACATACTCCTGCTTCTGCCCCTTCAGTGCTCTGAGATTGCAGCTCCTCTTTGTTCCAGCTGCAGGGCTTCAGCCCAGGAATCCAGCAGTCAGAAGAGGGCTGAGCTCCCCAGGCTGGTTTGATGTTTGCTGTCTGATAGAGAAATTCAGAATAAAAGCAGAGTGGAAATTCAGTGGACACCAAGAGCTACAGCCAAATCCAAGGGGATTAAGCCAGGCCAGGACCTGCAGCAGTGCCCAGGGGCTGCAGGATCCAGGCAAGTTCAGGCCTTTTCAAATTGCAAAATAATGCAGATGATCCTGCCATAATTACACCAAGCCCACCCCGTTATTAATTTCAAACTCCGTGCGTCACAGCCTGAAAAATTCAGCAGCTGCTGGAGGAAAATGTTCAGTTCAGAAGAAATCCTGCTTATTTGAACTCCTGCTTTATTTAGTGCTCTAAACCAGCAGGCCTGAAAAAGAACAGCTGAATTACCTGAGTTCCCAAGGGCTGAGGGTTGCTGCAGATTCACCAAAGCTTCCCTGATCTCACACAGGGTCTTGGCAAGGGGGGAAGCTGCCACCAGACCCTCTACCTCCAGCTCAGTCAGATAAACCAGCTGGAGATCTAAACCTGGAACAAACACAGGCATTTTTAAGCCTAAAGGAAGAGGCTCTTCATGGCTGCAAGAAGGAAAAAGAAGGAAAAACTCCCCCCTAGGCAGAGGGAATGCTGTGAGGATCACAGAATGATGATGTAGAATCCTCCTGAAGTCCCCAAATTAGAATTTAATTGTTATAATGACATCCAGAGCCTTCCCTACAGGTGGGCACTTAATATAAAGTTATGAAGGGTCTGTAGGGATGGAAATTCTTTGACTTCTCTCCTACAGAGAAGGATGCAAAGGGATGGAAACTCCTTGACTTCTCTCTACAGAGGGATAGAGGAGGCAGAAGTGGCTGCCCTGAACTGGCACCTCAGCCAAAAAAAAATATGTGGAAGCCAAAAATAGAATAAAAGGGGAAAAGCAAGTCTGCATTTGCTGTGATAGCAAACATGGATCTCCCCTTTTACCCTCTTAGCACAGAATCAGCCTCCTCACAGCTGTGGCACTGCTCTTACCACGCTCTTCATGCCCAGGCAGGCTGGAAAAAGCATCTTTCCTGCTGAACAGCTCCCAAAGCTGAGGCAGCTCAGGATCCTGTGGGACAAAAAGGGCTCAGAGGTCAAAGAAATGGAGAAACTCCCAGAAAGGTGAGAGGCGGCCCAAAAGCAGGCACCTGCAGCTCACCTTCCCTTCTGAGTTATTTTCACTGGCCAGGCTGTGCAGGGAGGGTGCAGCTCCCACTGCAGCCTGTGCCTGGGTCCTGAGCTCCATCTCTGGACTTGCAGCTCTGTTCCCCTCAGGAACGTTCCCAAGCAGCACTTCCAGAGCTCTCATTAACTCTGTCACCTCTTGCCACGGGGCACCTGATGAACCCAACACAAAAATTCCCGTGGGATTCCCCAGAACCACTTGGAAAACTGTGGTTAAATCCAGAACAGCACCAAGAGCAGGAAATTTCTTTGGAAATTTCTCAGTTCATACAACATTTCCAAATAACTCCGTGCTCATCCCTCCCTGAGCTGCCAGACCTCTCCTCTGGCTGAGCTCGGGGCAGTCAGCTCTTACAGAACAATTTCCTGGGCTCTCTCATGTGGATGAGTCAGGTCTTTTTTTAGCCTCTTCACTGCTGCTGCTGCCCTCATGCTGCACCTGGCCCTGGCTCTGCACCCTTGCTCCTCTCACCTGGCTGGAAGTTGTTGTTCCAGTGTCCATCCCTCAGCTCTTCAGCTTTCTGCCCATAAATCCCTTGCCTGGAAGAGGTTCTCAGGGCTTCCCAGTCTTGCACTGCGTCCTGTTCACAGAAAGCAGCAGCGTTACATTTTGCCAACCCCAGAATCCACATTCAGCCCCTCATATAAAATCATATAAAAATTTATTTTACACCAAAATAAACTACTGAAAGGAGTAATATTGATGCCTAGAAGAGCTGGAGCAGAGGCTGGTGGAGTCAGGGGAATAAAGGAGATTTATTGAGAGCTCACCCCCAGACAGCACCAGGGTTACAAATCAGGCTGTCTGGATGGCTCCAAAGATGGAGGCAAAAGGGAGAGGGCCAGTCCCAAAATCCCACTCTTTTTATAGCTTTGGGTCCATTTGCACACAGGAGCTTCATTTGCCCACTCTCCTCCTTCCACGTTGTTTTACTTTGAGCCTGAAGTTTGGAAAAGTGTCCTTGAGTCCCAACTGGAGCAGGATTGTTGTGTCTTCATCACCCTGTGAAAGGATCTCAGCCCCCTGAACAAAAACCACACCCCAGGGCAGAACAGAAACCCCAAAAGCCCAAGGCATCAATATCCATCCTTCTATAAACTTTCACTTCAGTGCAACCACTGATCATAAAACAGTCATTTCCCAAGGCTCCCTTCCCTCGAATGCCTCTCCCCACTGACCACGAGGCTCTGGATCCTCTGGCTGATCCCGTTGTGGAACACCAGCATTTCCATCCTGTGCTTTGCCAGCTGAGAGGCCAGGTGCAAATTCTGATCCTCCAGCTTGTCATAGAGGGTACGGACGCTGAAATCCTCCAGCAGCCTGGGTGTGAAGCTGGTTTCTGAAAGGAGGGGAAGGCTCATGCTCAAACACTTGACACGAGGTTATTTCAGTTTATTTCCCACACAAGACGACGCCTGTCCATGGGAATTTTGTGCTCTGTGAGGAAGGAAAACGGATGAGGCAGGAGATGTGAGAGAAGGTCTCGTTCCCCAGCGAGGGGGAGGATGACAGAGCGTTACTATCAGCTCCTAAATGGTCCAGAAATCTGCCGGGATGCTCGCAGAGCTGTTCCCCGAGCCTTCCCCAGCATCACTACCTGCTGCCATCTGCTGGGCTCGGGCTCTCCCTGTGAACATCCCGAAATTCCCCAGCCCAGCTCATTCCCAAAAAGCAGACGAGGCCCGCGAGTCTTGTGCCTTCAGGGAACAGAAGAACCAGCAGAGGAAGCCATGGAAAACGCTTGTAAATCTTTATTTTCTTCACTCGCCACCTCAACTCGCTGCTGTTTTAAAGGGCTTTTCCAAGGCTGGCAATTCACTCTCTTAACTCCTCAGGGAAAAATCTCCAGCCCAGTGTCAGAGGGTTACATTCCCTGGAATAAACCCAGGGTGGAAGCATGTGTGCCAGTGGAAATGCACACAGCAAAGTGCCTGCATGGCCTCCTGAGAGTGCAGGAAATTCTGGGTGAGAGGTGTCAAAATATTGCACCTGTGGGGAAAAAAACCAACAATCTGGGGCTGGCCCAATACCTCACCTGCACTGGGCACTGCTCCTCTCTCTCCAGAGCCAGCATCTTCTCCAGATCCACGGGGACCAAGCATCTGATAGAACTTGAGGCTGGAGAGAAGGGCAGAGAGGGTGAAGAGCACCTCATTTTCCCCAGTAAGATCAGACCCCAGCCCAGCTCAAGCAGAGGATGGATTTCTTGGGAAGATTTTTTTTTTTGTAGGACCATGCAGAGGCTGGTCTTTACCTGTCCTTGAGGAGGATGTACTCTGGTGGGATGTGTGGCTCCCCCAGGCTCCTCCATCGTGGCTTCCAGCTCTTCAAGGGGCTAATTTTGGGGCCAGCAGGCTGGAACACGATGGCCAGGGTGATCAGCAGCAGCACAAGGAAGCCCAGGACAAAGAGGATCGCTGGGGAAGCCAGGAGGGAGAGCAAGAAGTGAGAAACACACACACAAAAAGCCCCATTTATCTCCTTTCCTACTCATTTCACTTCTGTTTCTTCTGGGAGAAGCTGGGGCAGGTGGGTGAGGAGCAAAGTGTTTTCAGGACTGAAGGATCCAGCTTATAAATTCTACAGATAATATATAAAATATCGATTTCATAGAGCCAGGATGGTGCTTGCATGCCACACTTCCATCTCTGTTGCTTCCTGGCCTCCCACTAAAGGACTGGTGCGTGCACAGAGCTCACACCCACACCTGGCCTGGAGCAGAGACCTTACCTGACCTTGTGTTTAGCTCTTAGTCAACTTTGAAATGATGGATTTCTTTTCAGCTGCGTTTATCATGGAAATACACTGTCATTTTCTGCTTTCCAGCCAAGGAAAACAAAGCCCTGGGTTACCTGGACTCGTCAAACAGGGCGTGGGGAGAAGCACGACTGCTCCTTCCCTCTCTCACCACCTCAGCTCCTGTACGGGCAAGTTCCTGGCCAGAGAGCAGTGGATTTTGGGAAGCTCCACAGGAGCCAGAGATTAAAGCTGGCTAAGTAGTGTTTTGGTGGCATTTCCAAAGAAAATGCTTGTTTAAACACACTTAGAGAGGACAAGAAAGGTCATGGCTAAGAATCGAGGGGGAAGGTGGGTGTCTGAGAGCTTTGGCTGTACCTGTGATAGCAGCCCAGTTGGGAGCCAAGTTCAGATCCTGCTGCTTCCAAATGCCATGTCTGGCCAGCTGGAACAGGGAGGAGGGCTGGAAGGACACGTCCCCAGGGTCACAGCTCACGTTGGCTTTGTTCACTGTCACAATCAGGAAGTGCTCCTGAACGGAGCTGTCCCTGAAAACAAAAGTCCCAGGCTCCAGGAAAACGTGGGCAAACCTGGAAGAGAGAAGTGAGGAAGGCACCAGCTGATGCATGCTTCCTTCAGCCTCCATCTGTGAGGGTGGTTAAACACAGGGACCTGAACACAGCAAAATTTGGCATTTTCACCACCAAGGACCTGCTGATTCTGTCCAAAACTCACTCTCAGGTCCTGCCCACCACACTGTTCCCCACAGCAGGTATTACCAGGAGATGTTGAGCTGAGTCTCCTGGATCAGGTGGTCCAGCCTTCGGAAGGGCCCGAAATCCCAGCCTGGGTTGTTGTTGTAGAGATGCTGCTTCTGGTACACAGGGTAGTGGCTGGAGGCACGGTCTGGGGATGGGGCAGCACAGGCTCAGCAGCTCTGAGCCAGCTGGGAAAGCTGGCACTGGGCTGGCAAAGAGCTGTGGAAGTGCTTTTATAGGGCTGTGCAGTGGCAGCTCGTTTAATTGAGTGTAATTACTGCCCCACAAAGATTTATGCTGTCTAACACAGCACCAATTTTATCTCACTCCACAGAAACCCAGTCAAAAATGAAAACCTGCAGGTAAGGCCCTGGCAGAGCCCAGACTGCAGTTCTGGGATCCAGAAGGTGAAGGGATGGATCTATGCAGGATGCCCAGAGTGGAGCCACTGCTCTGGATGGGTCTGGACACACAAATGTGCTCAGCCCCAGCCACACTCACCCTGGGAATTGATGCTGAGCTGGAAAAGGATTGTGTCTCCTGCTTCCAGACACACCACTGGGTTAGGGATGAGGGGCAAGGCCGGGCTGTCTTTAGGGGAACTCCTCTGGGCTCTGGGCCCTTTCTGCAGCAGCTGATCTGAGGAAAAATCTCCTGCCACAGGCAAGAGAAGAAACCAGAGTGAACCTTGCAGAGTGAGCAGCACCTGACACCCCTGTGTCATCCAGAAATCTGCCTGGCAAGGAAGAATTACCTGTTTTGTATCTGTGGGCAATTACAGCTCACAAAGCCAAATCCACTCACTTGCCAAGCCAACAGATTTGCCTCCAAACAGAGTTTCCTTCTAATTCCTTGGAAATCCAGAATCCTGCAATCGCTATCTGACCTGTTCCCCATGCAGTCAGTGTTTACTCCCAGACAGAGCAAGGTATTTCCCTGCTTTCTAAATAGTTTGGAGCATCTAATAATGAATCCCCTCTGCGTCAGCTTGCTGTGCGGTGGCTGTGGGGCTGGAATTTGGGTTCCCTCTCAAGCCTTACCCATGAGAAACACATCCAGAACTTCTGTGCTGGAGACAATGAAACCCAGCACTCCCTGGGGACTGAACAGAACCAAATGCACCCTCTGGCTGCTCTGCACGTGCTCATCTGGGCCCAGAACATTTGACACCTCCTGTGGGAAGCAGAGGGGACTCTGGTCACTGATTCCATCAGCCCTGCTTTGTGGTCAGCCTTCAGTGCAGCTGTAAAAGGCTGCTCTAGGAGTTTTTCCCCTATAATTCAGGAATTGCTGTTTCTCTGTAATGCAGCAACCCTTAACCCCACCTGGAGGAGTTCCTTTACCCCACTGTGATTTCTGGGCTCTCTCAGACCTGCAGCTTTAGGAAGCAATCCCTCCCTCCACACCTACCCTCACTTGGCCCTCGCTGATCCTCAGCAGCAGCTCTCTGTGGGGGCCAAAGCCCAGGGAGAGGCGTGGGGCTCTCAGCAGGCACAGCTGGTCACAGAGCTCCTCAGCAGAGATGTACTGCTTGCAGTGACATCTGAAAAAGGGATGTGGACATGATTTTCTGGGCTAGAGGAAAATTCTCAGCCTGTCAGTGGCTGAGATGTTCCCAAGGGAAGGCTGTTGGGAAAGCTCTTTTTCAAGGAATGTTTTTTGTAAATAGATCCTGGTTCTCAAAATAAGGGGAACAGCTGTTCAGAATGTGTTTTTTCTCTTGTTCCACCAATGGGACCAGAGAGGTGGTTCCTTTGGCCAATCATGTTAAACCTGCATCAGAACACTTTATGAAAAGGGCTGTAAAACCCAAAATAAAAGCTTCACTGCCTCAAGGAAGAACCTCTCCTCGCATCCCAACTCTTTCTGTGTCCTGCATCACAGTCCTGATCCCTCAGTGAACATCCACAAAGGAGCCCCAGTTTCTCCCAGTCCACAGGGTGGATGATCCCACTCTGTATCCATGGAACAAAGGGTGGAGAAAACTCCCTGCCCATCTCATCAGCCCCGTGCCTGCTCCTCAGGGCCAAAAACTCCACCAGCAGTGCTTGGTTGGTGTCCAGCAGAGACCACCTTCGGTCCTCCCCGAAGCTCAGCTCCAGGAAAATGGTTGAAAGAATCAGAGTATGATTTTGGCACACCAGCTTTGTGTGCAACCCACGCCAGGGTGAGATTTTGCAGCACAGAAATTCATGCACAAAGAGGAAAAAAGTGGCATCATGTGACAAGAACTGGTTTCAGCATCTCCCTGCCCATGGCAGGCAGTTGGAACTAAATGGTGTTTAAGGTCCTTTCCAACAGAAATCATTAAAGATGTTGAAGGGGGGAGACAAGGATTGATTTCTAGTTGGAATGAAATAATTCTTAAGGTCCCTTCGAACACAAACCATTAAAGATGTGAGTGGGGGTGGGACGAGGATTGAGTTCTAGTTGGAAGTAGATGATCTTTAAGGTCCCTCACATCCCAAACCACTTTATGATGATTGAAAATGTGGGGGGGGGAAGAAGGGTTGATTTTCTCATTTGTGGCCTCACTCTAACACAGTGACCATCCACTTCAGAGTGGCTCATCCTGAGGTAGGTGGGAAAACCACACACCTCAGAAACTGGGAGCTCCGTCCACCCTCCCCTTGTCTCTGGGTGACAGTGGAGTCTCCACCCAAGACACAAACCTCCCAGGTAAAGTTGAAAATACAGGAAATACTCCACAGCGAGATGAACAGCACCAGTGATTGAGGACTGAAAACACAAACCACAGACAGGAACTCCACCGACAGAAAATATCCCCCAAAAAAACCACCTCCCACAGCCCAACCCTGCCACAGCCTAAGGGGACCAGCAGCTCAGGGTTAACTGAGAAGTGTTTTTTGTGCTGGCAGGACTCACATGCCCAGCTGTGTGTGGAGCTGCCCTCCCTGGGGCCCGCAGGCCGGAGCGCAGTCGTGGCGCTCGGGGACGGCGCAGCCGCGCGTGGACGCCAGCCGGGCCTCGCCGGGGCCACAGAGCTCATCCACCTGCAGAAAAACCCACACAGACAGAAAGCCCCAGAGCTTCAGCATCCCTGAAGTTCTCCTCTTCCCCTTGAACCCTTGAGGGGCTGGAACAGAGGCTGGATGGAGTTAAGGGAATAAAGGACATTTCTTGAGGCCTTCAAAGGCCACAGCCGGGCAGCACCAGTGGCACCCAGGCCACACCCAGAGCACCGAGCTCAGCCTGGATGGCTCCAAGGTGGAGGCAAAGGAGGGCCCAGCCCCAGATCTCACATTTTTATAGGTTTGGGTCCATTTGCACACAGCAGTCCCACTTGCCCGCCCTCCTCCTTCCACGCTGTTTGCACTTTGAGCCTGAAGTTTGGAAAAATTATCCTTGAGTTCCCAGTTGGAGCAGGATTGTTGTGTCTTCATCACCTTGTGAAAGGATCCCAGTAACCCTGAACAAAATCCACACCCCAGTGCAGAACAGAAACCCAAAGGCCCAAGGCATCACCCACTGGTGCACTTCAGATGTTTGACATAAAGGCAATTCTGATGCCTCAAGTTGGAGCTTTCTTGTTTTCCAGATCCTGCACTGCAGTGGTGCATAACTCTGAACTGCACACAAAGTGCCAGCAGGTTCTGCTCCCAGCTCAGTCACACCCAGCAATCCTTCCCCAGCCCCAGAGCCAAGGCCACGCTGCAGCTCCAGGCCCAGAAAGTGCAAACAGCAGCGAATTGAGGGGAGCAGCCTGGGAGGGTGGCACTGCAGCACCTGGGGCTGCAATTGCACAATTAACCCCAGTGTGGAAAGGGACCAAAACTTCTCCAAGTGTGAAACTCCTGCCCCGGGGCCCATCTTGGGTGGAGCCTTGGCCAGGCTCTTGTACTGCCCAAAGTGCATCCTTGGAAGGGCTTTTAACAAATCCCTGCTTTATTCCTTTAACTCTGTCAGCCCCTGCTCCAGGAGCCTCTCCAGGCATCAATCCACCAAGGAAAGCATTGGAGAAAGCACACAACAATTTCACCTCCCAACCCCTCATGAGGTTCTAATTTTCTTCAGCTGCAAGAAAATATTTGAAAGAACCAGGGTATGATTTGGACACTCTAGATTCTGTGGAACCCATGCCAGGAGAGGGTTTGCACTACAGAAGCTCATTCAAAAAGAGGAAAAAGTGGCATCATGCAAGATACAAGCAAGAATTGGTTTTAGTGTCTCCCTGCCCATGGCAATTCTAAAGAACTTCATGGTAAATTAAATTCCTCCATCTGTCATCCATGTGAGACACTGTGCTGCTCCCATTGTTCTGGCATGGAAGGACCCTTTACCTCCATCCCTTATGAATTTAAATTTAACCTCACAAGATCCTGCTAAAGAAAACCTCCTACAAGAAAACCTCCATTGCCCTGGCATGGAAGGACCCTTTACCTCCATCCCTTATGAATTTAAATTTAACCTCACAAGATCCTGCTAAAGAAAACCTCCTACAAGAAAACCTCCATTGCCCTGGCATGGAAGGACCCTTTACCTCCATCCCTTATGAATTTAAATTTAACCTCACAAGATCCTGCTAAAGAAAACCTCCTACAAGAACAGGCCCATAAAACATCAAAAAGATTTGTTTGGCTTAGTCTGAGGCCTAAACTCTGCCCCTGTCCTGCACATCACGCAACAGTTTTGGTTTGGAGCCCGATTTTACCTGAGGTTGGCAATCCTGATCGCTGTTGCTGTCAGGGTCTTTCTTGCCTCTCTCATCATAATAAACATAACCTGCCTGGCAGATGCAGGAGGCATCTGACTGCTGGAAAGCCCTGTTCAGCCCATGGCAGGTACAGCTGCTGGCACCTGGGAGAAGAGCTTGGACTTAGGGTGGGGAATTCAGCCTGGAACAACCGTGCTGGCTGGAAAGGAGCAGCTCCTGCGCTCAGAGCTCTTTACCAAACCCCACTGCTCATTTCAGTGACTCTGCTGGAGCCCGTGTCCCTCTTGCAGGGCAGAGCTGAGCCACAGGACAGCCAGCTGGGGCCAGCACAGCATTCCTGCATTCATTCCTGCATCCATTCAGAGCATCTCCTGCAGCCCCCATTTAGCCAGAGGTGCAGAAGGGCCCAGCTGCTCGTTGGCAGCAGGGTTTTGACAAGACTTCCATGAATTTGGAGATGAAGGCCCTGGATGGGGTAAGGAGCAGCCAGGCAGGGCTGCCAAGCCCCTCTCTTGTGCCTCAACAGCCTCAAATCCTGGGGATGGGATGGGATGGGATGGGACGGGACGGGAGAAATGTGGAGAAAACAGGGCTGCAATGGGGGGAAATGGGGCTGGGATTGGGTAAAATGGGAGAAAAAGGAGCTGGGATTGTGGGGGATGTGGGGAAAATGGGGGGAAATGGAGCTGGAATGGGGGAAAATTGAATGGGAAACACTGGGGCAGTGCTGAACAGACACTGGGTGAGGAATAAGCACTCTTTACTTTCCCAGTTTCCAGCCTTATCCCACTTTATCAGCCCCTTAGTGCCCAATTTTGGCTCAAAAGCCCTCCTAGATTTAATACAGTCCCCTCAAACCCTGGCTAAAGTGATCTTGGTGAAACTCCACCATTGTCAAAGCAATGACAAGAGGAGGAATTAGTAGAGCTGCTCCACTCTCCTTTCCTTTAAGGCAATCAAACCCCCCTGGGTAGGAGTGTAAGAGGGGAAAAAAGCTTTGGAATTGGAATCCTCCCCCTGGGTAGGACAGGGGAAGAGCAGCTGGGGGATGGCAGCATCCCCAGCCCCAGGAGGACCCCAGGACCATCAGGAAACAACAGAGGGGCAAATCCCACCCCCACACAAAAACTCACCTGGCTGAGAGGAAGAAGAGCTGCCACAGGGGAAGCAGGCAGCCTGGGCAGGGAGGTGATTGAAGGTGCCAGCAGGACAGGCCTGGCAGTCCCCTGGGTGCTTGGCAAAGTGGCTGCTCCCGTGGGTGCCCGGGGGACAGGGCAGCGGGGCAGGGGACAGGGCAGGGCAGTAGTGGCCACGGGGACAAGGCTGCTGGTGGTAGCTGGCACTGCCTGGAGAAAGGGGTGGCATTAGGGACCCCAGCAAGCGCTGAGACAGAGGCAGAGAGCACTTGCTGGTCCCAGGGATCCATCTACACACGTCCCTCTATACATAGACACGAGTCTATATAAACACACACGTGTGCAGATCAGCGTTTTTCAGTCTAATTTGTATTTAAATATAAATCTCAGTTTTTCTTTCCCCCAGCCCTTCCACCAGCTAAATCCAGTAGCAAACCCACGTGACAGCCCACACCAGTGTTTTATAACTGCAGAGGACTGAGGGCTTTGCCCACACAGAACTCCAAATTCTCTGCTCCCAGCTGAAGCTGCCATTTCTTGCCCCACTCCCCCGTGGCAGCTGAATTTACCTGGGGGGCAGGTGAAGCCAGCTGGGCAGGGCTGGCAGGGCGCTGAGATCAGGGGCTCACTGCGGAAGGTCCCTGCAGCACAAACTCTGCAGAATCTCTCAGCTGAGCCCCTCAGGCCAGGCAGGCTGAGGGCCATGTGCCCCCCTTCACAGGGCACGGGGTGGGCACTGCCTGGGGGGCAGTAGTATGGGAACACACACCTGGCAGGCAAAGTAGGGCAGGAAAAGGGAAGGAAATCTCTGAGAATGATTTCTGCATTCAATGATCAGTGAAAAACACAGGGCAAAACTAAAAGTGGCTCTCATCTGATCCCAAGCTAAGCAGAAATGATAAATCCCCCTCCCTGTTCAGTCACCAGATCTGTGACTGCAGGCACAAAGATTCATTTGCTTTTGCACCATGCACAAAGGCCTGGATCCCAGGCACAATTCCCAGTATTTGGGGTTTCTAGGAGCTGGAGGCTGGCTGTGCCAACCCCCAGATACTCACAGCTGCTCGGGGCTGGTGTAGGTCCAGGATCCCTCAGGACAGTGGTAGCCAGCAGGACACAGGGGAGGCTCTCCTGTCACAGCACCGCAGTAAGAGCCAGGCCTGCAGGGCTTGGGATTTACTGACCCTGGGGGAGAAACAGCACTGGCATTCCCAGAACAGGAGAATCTGTGCTTGGGAGGCAGAGAGCAAGGAGGCTTTTCCATAAACTCTCTGCTTTCCCTACAGCTCCCAAAAGGGCACAGGACTGTTGGGAACCAGTTTATTACTTAGCATGGCGTGCTGAAACCTCAGTGCCCAGCCCTACATGAAAATATCTCCTCCTTTTCCAAGCCCAGACCATTTCCTTGGCATCTGCAGCTAAAAAATACCCAGGGAGGGCTGAGAGGGATCATGGCCTGGGAGAATGGGATAAGAGTCCCTTCTAAATCCCTGCTGATCCATCACAGCTAGGCTCAGAAATGGCTGGAAATAAGGAAAACAAAGATTGTGTCACCTGCTGGGCACTCATAGCCAGGTTTGCAAGGTATTCCCTGGGTGTTGGGGAGCCCTGTCTGGGCTGGATCCGGGCAGTGATATCCAGGAGAGCAGGGATTGCATTCTTCCAAGGATTTTGCACCAGGCTGGATCCTGAAAGTGCCAGCTGGACAGAGGAAAGTGTCCCCTTTGCCAGGGCACCAGTAGCCAGGAGGGCAGGGATAATCCTCAAAGCTGGTCAGGCCTGTGGGGAAGAGAAGGGAGTGAGGGAAGGAAAGGAGGCCGGGTGGCCAGGGAGAATTTTAGAGAAAGGCTCTTAGGTGGCTGTGAGCAGGAATTCTCTTTTCCTTTCCTTATCTCATCGTGGGGAATTTTGTCACCCAGAGGAGGGAAAAGGAGGAAATTCTGTCACCCAGAGGAGGGAAAGGGAGGAAATTCTGTCACCTAGAGGAGGGAAAAGGAGGAAATTCTGTCACCCAGAGGCATGAGAGGGAAGGAATTTTGTCATGCAGAGGCGGGAGAGAATTTTGTCACCAAGAGGTGGGAAAAGGAGGGAATTTTGTCACCCAGAGGTGGGAAAGGGAAGGAATTTTCTCACCCAGAGGTTGGCTTTGCCCCACACTCACCTGGCAGGGAACAGGGACACCCCCAGGGCACTCACCTGATGAGGGACAGGGACACCCTGAGGACACTCACCTGGCAGGGGACAGTGACACAGTGACACAGGGACACTCCCATGGCACTCACCTGATGAGGGACAGTGACACAGGGACACAGGGACACCCTGAGGGCACTCACCTGGCAGGGGACAGTGACACAG
>VWYI01032782.1:1687-12889 GCA_013399455.1 Anthoscopus minutus | reverse complement strand
AAGCAGCTGCTGTTTTGTGAAGATGCAAAATCAGAAGGAACTGTTTTTGTAGACATATCTCCAAGGTGTTGAAGAGGAAAACTCCTCGCCCTATGCGAATTGAAAAAAGATTATTGTAGAAGTGATAACTGATTTAAAAATCCCAGATCTTGTTCTATGTTGTCAAGTAGAGAAGAAAGAGGTAGGCAAGAGGAAAAGTGTTCTAAAAGTTTCATTTTAATTTTCCCTTTCCATTTTGTTTTTTAGTTTTGTTAATAAACTTTCCTTATAGTCTAAGTTTGAGCCTGTGTTTTCCTTTCTTCTAAAATCATATCTCACAACAAGAAATAAGTGTGCTAGTGAGTTTTAGCTAGCTCTAAACCCACAACAGGAAAGCAAGCTGTAAAATCACTGTTACACTGTCCACGTGGTCAAGCAATACACAGATGACCTAAAATGATAAGTTCTTTAGAAGACTCCAGAGCACTTAATTGCATTTAGCAAGCTGGCAGAAGAACTGTAATCCAAGATCCAAGCTCTTGCACCCACAGAGTTCTTCCACATAAGAAATTTCAATTCTCAAATTTCAAGAACCCCATGTTCCACCTGCAAGCACACAACCAGATCATGTATTGCTGAGTTTACTTTTGAATTCCCATCTAAATGGAGGGAAAGGTAGGAAGTAGTGCTAATCTGAGGGTACAGCTGCATTGGTTTTAAGTTGTATTTAAAACACACTCTTCTCTCCAGTGTCTCTCTCAAACCTAGAAAATCCAGCAGGTTCCACTGTTCAATGCAAGCCCTGTTTTGGTTTTAAATAGGGATAGTGCTGAACAGTGCTTGGGAAAGACCAGCAAGGACTGTTGTGGAACTCTCAAGGCTTCCATTGCTCAAACATTCCATTACCAGCTCATCTCTGAACATAGACAGCCTTTGGCATTACTGCTGGCCAAAGCTCATAACTTTTGCTGTTTGAGCACAAAGTTTAGCTCATAGCCCTACAATAGCACAGTTTTTTTGCAATCCATGAAATATGCAAAAGACAAAAAGGTCTCTGGAAAAAGCCTTTAAATGGAACCAAGTCAGCAAAAAGTCACCAATGCACCCTCAAGTTTGCCTTCAATTTAGTTATAACACTGAGTAGCAGCCAAAGATGCAAGTTCTCTAGTTGACTAAAGCACCATTGATCAGATTAACAGACTGAGTGCAGATGCAGGGTACATCCACTTCCTGATCTGCTGACATCCACTGTATAATATAGATGCAAGAGGATATCAGCTTCTGTAGAGTATGCAGGAGTGGTCTCCCCTTCCAAGATAGGCAGCCAGCCACTGAAGTTTATGGTAAAAGCACAGAGTGATCTTTCTACAGTGGGCTACAGGTTTTCTTTTTATTATGACTCAATATTTTTCAGACTAGGCAAGCAGCTTTGAAATTACTGTTGAAATTGAACTAAGAAGAAATGGGAGGAGAGGAAAGTGCTAAAGATTAGAAAACAAAGTTAAACCTATCTGTACTACTCTGAAAAGGGACTGTGGTAAAACCAGGACCTTACTGAAGAAACTCCAAAGTTAGCAAGAACTAAAAAGAGAACTCCAGATTAAGCCTGCACTGGGGTACAGGGAAAACAGATGCAGTTAGCACAAGAAATACACATACATTAGAGCTCTGTGACCATTTATTAATGTCAATACACCGATGACTAATTATGCTGATTCTAAATACAAAGGTAGTCTCATGGATCAACAGAGTGTGGTAATGTACTTCAGTTAATTATGGATATGTATGTCCATTGAAGGCCACAGTAAGTGAAGAAGTGTTCCTGTTTCTATGCTCTTATGAACAAATTACCATTACAGCTGGGAAGGGACATTCTGTATCAATCACATCATCCTCTATCTGCATAAGAGACAGAAATTTAGCCCAAACTCCAGATATCAGTTTAAGAACAAAGATATCTTTTGCCAATTTATAAAACAAAGCCAAATGTGTAATGTCTTTGTATGAAAAATAAGAACGAAAAAGAAACCAACTGCTGCTTTTCAGAAAGAAGAAACTATTTACAAGGTAACTGAACACTGAGCCCCATGTGCAGAGACTGGTTTCACATATCTGCAATTTCCCGCTGTTCCATTTGCAAGTTGCATCAATAATTTTGAACAGTTTTACCTGGCAGTTAAAAATTTGCACTGTAATATTTGAAGAGAGTTGTTACTATTTCACTTAACAGCTTCTGTGATAGTTCAGGATCCAGTGCTGTTTCTGACTCAGCTCATGAAAGAAACAGCAAGCTGAAAAAAGCTGTTAGATGGGTGGATTTGCAGGAGTTGTTAACAAACATCAGACCCTGGATTCAGAACAAAAGCCAACAAGTATCAGCAAGCTCTGTTTTTTTTTTTTCCTAGGCTTTGGATCTTATTAAATATATTTGGGAAAAAAAAACATTAAAACCAGTTCACTGTAAGACATCATACTCTCAGGCAAGAAGTTGTGACCATCGCACTTTTTAAAACACCTTGTGTAGTTTGTGCATCATATACATCATAGGCAATGGAGAAGATCCAGTATTTGTGTACACATTAACATACAAGCAAGCACTGATAGATGTCACAGGTAAGACTCATACCAAGAAAAAACAGTATATTGATTGGTGTCTGCACCATATCCTAACACAAATTGAACAAGCCACAAGTAACAGTACAAACCTGTTGCAACTTCAACACATACATCTTAGAAAAAGACAGTGCATGTACCCAATCCTAAGATAGTGATGAGTTTGTGATAACTTTACAAAGATCAGGGTACCAGAAGAGGAAGGCACATTAACCTCTGGTTAGACTGTTTTGGCATTATTTGGATGAGTCATGGTGATCTATATACCCTGAGACTGTGGGAGGCCTTGAAAAGGAAAGGAGGACAGGTGAATGGGCAAATAAAAAGTACAAGTTTAATGAGATTTTAAGATTCAGCACCTGAATGTTCCCTTTTAATAAGGGAATCTAGAAAAGCAGTTCCTAAGAAAACAACATATTGACTCCTACATTTTTGTTCTGAAGTCAAAGAATCAATTTCTAGGACTATAGAGGCCTCACACCATGTTTGAAGGGTTTTATACACCCTTCCAGTTTCAGTCCAACGACCAGAATTTATATACAATCAAGTATTTTACTTGTTGGTTTTTTAAGTACAGAAATGGTCAGGCAGACCAGATTTTCTTAACTCTGCCAACCCTGGCACTCCATTTTAGATCTGTCTGTGCTTTCTTAGACCACAACACTCCCAGCAGGATACTAGAGGGAAAGGCCATTAGAAAATGGCACTTAATTTTAATTGGGAAGATTCCTTTATGTCAAGAGCATTCTTCTAATTAGCCAAGTACCACATTAAGAAGCCTAGCATCAAAAGCAAAAAGATACTTCCCAATTTAAATCCTTGAAAATTAACATGAAGAAACAAGAATGATGAGGCTATCTACTTGATTTCTCTGAAAATGTTTCTGATTAAGCCCTTTCACAAGTACCTCCTGAGCAATGAATAAGTATCCCCTCTATATTTTTTAATTCCTCAGGAGTTGTGAGAGCAATACCAAATACTGTTGGACTTTCACCATTTTTCTTGTGCTCCTTGCCCATCCTCAACATGCACTGAAGTGGCCACTTGCAGAAGCAAAGGAGAGCATAAACAGGAAATTCCTTCAGACAAGATGTGGCTATATTCTCCTTTCCATTCTCCCTTGTGTGCAACACAGACAAATTCCTGGTGTCTGTGCTTCAGAAACTAAGTTACTCAACACTCAGAAATGCATTTTAAGTTGAGGTCCTGGCTGAGGGGTAGCCAGCAAGGCACACAGGGATTTTTCACTTGGCTTTAAGCTAGAGAGCATATGCCTGGCTAGCACAGGAGTCCAGGACTCAGCATGGGCTGGCTAGAGAATCAGCTCCACCTGCATCACACATAGCTCTGCAACAGTGTTCCTAGGAACGAGCTGTACCTCAGTTCAGTAATTTAGTCATAGCAGCAATTGCAATAGAAGCTAAGAACCTCTCAGGCACCTTGGAAAACTGGGTTTATGGAAAATAAGGTTATCAGACCACCACAAATAGATCTCAGAACTCCCACCTGGCTGCTGAAAGATGCTGCTGCTTTGCCAAGAAGCAGTAAATGACAGCCCATCTGTTCTTGGTTTCTTGCAAGCAAAGAAAACAGGTGTTCTCCATCAAAGCCTGCTTTATTTCACATCTGCACCAGGTGAAGGATATTAATTCACAAGGTTGGTAAGTGCCTCTCATCTGAGGGGCAGAAATTAAGACACCAAACCACCACTTGACATAGCTGGATCATAACTTTAATCTGTTAATTCTGCAGCTTCAAGGTATATACAAACCAAGTTCTCAGGTGAAGGAAGAGGATGAAATTCTGGAGAATAACTGAACACAAGCATTTTAAGAATTAAGATACAAAAAGCAGCCAAAGACTTAAGATAGAGGCAGCAAATATCTCACCATAATGCAGTTCAGGAGTTTCCCTCATTAAGGAAGTCACAAGTCACCCACAATGTGAATGTAACCTTTGTGAACAGACTAAGTCCAGTAAGATCACTAGGTACTCTTGGTATGATCTTAAAAATGGATCTATGTGGAAAATGAACAACTGCGACTAGGAACAAATACCTATGAATTGTTCTTTGGTAATTTATTCACCTTGGACTAACACCAGCAGCACAGATGAAGGGAACCAAACAAATGGACTCACTTCTTTATCGCAATCCCAGAAAGTGCCCAAGGAGATCACTACCAGTTCTCCCTGGCTGACTTGGCTGTACAAGGGAGAAAACTGGAGGAATTATCAGAAATAAGGTGAAGAGGGTGAGCACCACCCTCATTTCTCTGCTCAAGCAAACACTGCAAAGTAGCTTCTGCTTTCTTAGGAAGGTCGATCTTAACACCAAATTATTACTGAGACATTGCTACCCAGTAGAATCTATGATTCTACTCTTCACCTCATTCCTGGTAATTCTTCCAGCTTTCTCCCTTGTACAGTCAAGTCAGCCAGGGAGAATTGTATTACTGAACCCATAGTTAAGTCACTGGGTTTGACTACCTGTGATTATGAATACTGAAAATGAAATACCCAAAGATACCCAAATTAACATGGTAGTCTACTGAAAAGAGCTGAGTGATAAAATTAACTAGTTCCTATACTCACTGGCAGAACAGAAGATCCCACATGACTGAAAAATTAACAACAGGAAGTAAAGTCCAATGGCCTGTTATAATTAAAGTTCTTTTCTCTGCTTCAAGTGCCTAATGTGACATAAACAAGAGTCTGGTTTCTTCCCCCCCCCCGCTGAAATAGACTGTTACTGTATAATCCTCCCATTAGTGAAACATGTACTAGGGCAACTAACCAATTCTCTGGTCTGAGCCAGCCTCAAAGGTCTACCCAGTTTAAAAAAAAGCAAATTAAAGGTCTCAAGTATGGCTTGACAAAATGCCAGCAAGCCCATTTCTGCTTAACAGAGGTCGCCTCTGCAAGTACAATATTGCTACAGTAAAAAACTGAGATGATTTGGAGTGGAGGAAGCAACCCCAAATAGACCATTCAGATGAGCAGGAAAGAGCAACGAAGGGAACTTTTTAAGAAATATTTGAAAAGACAGCCTGAAAATGCAAATGCCACTGGGTCTCAGCAGAGCACAGTGAAACACAGTGAGCACAACTCAGTCACCAGACTGAATTTTATGTATCAGGGGTATATCTGCTATTTGAACACCGGGGTGCACTCAACTTGCCTCCATGAAGAGATGAGAGATACCCTGCTGTACAGTCATTCCTGCACTTCAGCGGAAAACCACTGCTTCTCCCACCATGATCCCAGATTTCAACTGATTTCTAAACCAGTAGGGTCATAAAATCAATTAAAGTAATAAAATCTTTTTTTTCCCCATTTCTCCTATGACATATTTGGACAGTTGGCATATCAACATATTTCTCTTCCTCTTTTTCTAACCTTGACTGGACCAAAAGTGACATATGACCAACCAGAAAATATTCTGAAACTTATCATCTATAATGCTATATTGCTACAAGCATTTAAAACCACTGAAACAGGCTAGAAATTAAGCTCTTTCTGGCCCAATTCTTGTTCTTGCAGCACTATATCCAGTTTGTTCCCAGTTTTTTGGGGGGCTTTTCATACAGCAACAAGGATGGCTTCCTCCCCATGAGAAGTTATCTTTGCAAGAAAGCATCATGAAAGCAGAATGCACAGAAGCATATGAAACTTGAGAAATTTTACATCATTGTCCAGATTCTTCTGAGAATTGTCCAAAGCTTCCTATGCAGAAAAAAAAAGTGAGAAAAAGGGCACTCACACTACCAGGCTTTAGGACCACACACTGAGGTATTTGTGGTGATCAGTTGGCAGAGAGGGACACTTTCCAGGGGTGCCAAGGTGACCTTTTCAATAACCTAGAGACTGCTGACTGCAGAAAGATCAGCCTCCATGTTTGGGGGTTAGGGCTTAGTCCATAAAAATACCCTTTTTGCCTCCTCACCCAGACCTGGAATATGCATCAAATTTATAGTCAACATCTGGGCTAGGGTTTCCAGATCAGTAGTTTTCCTTTGGTACTGGTGACACTAAGTGCCTAACTAGTTGTTTCAGCAGAATTAGAGGACACTCAGAGTCGAGTGTCAAGTTTCTTTAGAGGAGAGGGGGAAAAAAAGCACCTCAAAACAAGTCCAACAAAACAATTAACCAGAAATTGTTCCCTGTGACAATGTGGTCTTACATGGTAGCTAGAGGAATAAACCTAGAAATACACATCCTGCCATACTTCACCAATATTTGTTTTTCTCTGTTCACTTCCACTTTTCAAAACCCCTAAAATAACCAAAGCAGTAAACTGACATCACAGAACAACACAGGCACCATTACATCTTTAAAAAACAATGAACAACTCTAAATAAGAAAGCTCTTTGCTACACCATAGTTTATAATTCTACCATGAACTGATTCAGTTTAAGCAACCAACCCACAAGGGAAGTAGAATTATGAAACACCACAAAAAGATCTCTTTGTGAAGTACCCATGTCAGTGCTCAGTGTGAGTAAATTATACTTCTGAGACAGGTGCATGTCTGAGAGACCTCTTAACAGGATTTTCACCAGGATGGGAGGGAACTGCATTCCTTGCAGGATTTTCATCCAAGTGTCCACTACCAACCAGAAATTAAGTCCAAGTCTCACTGCTTGGCATTACTGATGAAGATATAGAGTACAAAGATGAGAGAGACCACAAAGACACATGTGGACTAGCGTGGATTGCCCCCGCCCAAAGAGGCAGGGATTTGATTTTAGACAGGCAGTGTTAAAGTGAGAGGTGTGGCTTTAAAGCCCAGGAAGAGTTGCTCCACCTCCAAATCCCTCGTGGGGTGTCAGCCCGAGGTGTCCTGCCTTTCTCGTGTTGCTATTCATTGTATTCTGCATTAACCTCTCCTATTGTATCCCTACTGGTTTGTGCCCCTGGGGCTTCTCCCTTGCCATGTTCCTATTAGACCCAGACCCTAAACTCTACCCTGGCTCTGCCCCATAAAACCCACCACCCTGCCTCTGTTCAGGGTTCTCTGTCTCTGGTTTATGCTGGGTTTGTTCCTGTGCTGGTGACGCCCCAATAAATGGATTCCCGAGCTTAACCAAGCAGAGACCTGTCTTCTTCATTTCTACGCTGGTCACTGGTAGCTGTAACCTCCCTGGACATGACCCTGCTGCAATAGGATACAACAGACTAGCTCTAGGCAATCTGGCAGGAACTGAATATGGGACTAGGGCTACTCTACAGTGGTAGCTGTGATCTCCAGCAGACACGGAACAGAGCACGTTTGAACTTTGTCATTCTTCTCAGCTTCAGCCAACTACCTATTTGGCACCAAAGCAGTGAGATACAGGCACACTCTGCTCCACTGGTGACAAGGGCATGAGAAAGGCATTCATCCCAGCAGAGGACAAAGGTGTCAGTAACAAGCCAAGCTTGGTGCCTGCCAAAAGGCTAGGAGGAGCATCCTTGAGTCCTGCATTTTAGTGAGTATTAGGTAAGACCATCACCCTGGAATGCACACACTTGATGGCTGAACCTGAAGGGCAATGGACCTATTCTCCCCACACAGTCTCACATGAAGTTTGTGGGAGTTTGACTGCAGAAGGCAGCAGGGGATTTGAGAAAAACCTGAGCCTCTCCTGCAGCAAACAAGATGACAACAGATGCTGCTAGCTCAATGTGAGCTAACAGCAAGTTATCCTGCTACATGGAAAGCTCCCAGCTTGCATTAGACAAGTCTAAGATGCACTCTTTAACCTCAGAGAAAAAAAACCCAGTTTATTTCTTCCATTGGCATATTAGAGGAGATGGCCAACCAGAACAGCTAAAATGGGAAAAGTTTCCACAACCTGGGACAAAAAGAGGTCCTGGATTTTAGGCAGTTTATGAAGAACCCATGAGCTACCACAGCAGCATACTAAGGAATCTTGACTCATCTGGAAAATTGATAGATTAAGTTCATTTTGAAGGACAAGAACACTCATGTCCCCTAGCCACCATTTCCTCTCAGCAGCTTTGCAGGCCTTAATGTAATGTCATCCTGCAATAGCCACACTGCAGAACAGCCTATACAAACTCCAGTTGTGCAAGCTGATACCTGGGAGAAGCAGAAAAGGAACAGTGGACAAATTTTCTTTTGTCACTGCTGAAAACTACAATTCAAATACAAATGCATTTTTTAAGACTCCTGCACTTTAAGCTTGATGGGCAATACCCCAGGGGAATCTGTCCCTGGGCTCCAATGAGTGCATATTAAAATTACCATACTCCTCTATGTATAAACAGTGTCATTAGACTTGTACTTTTAAAAAATAAGATTAACCCAGACTAGAGCCAGGCTCTACAGATAAGCTACTACTTTATCTTTTACAAATATTTTTTACATTTTTAAATTACAAATAATCTTCACTCCAGGTAATGGAACTGACACAAAATATCTGAAGACACACAGCCCCTAGACTTTCACAGAAAGTCCAGAAGCAACCACACTATAAAAAAGGAATCCTACGTCACAGCAAAGAGGAGGCAGCACATGGCCAAGACAACCTAAATGTGGGGGAAGAGTCATTTGGAGTAAATACAATAAAGAAAGGATTTAAAAAATCCTTCATATAAAAGATCAAGGAGGTTAAAGCAAAAATAATGGTTAAAAAAAATGTACAAGACTGTTGGAGACCAACAGAAAACTCTGCTGAAAAATTAATTTAAACCAGAAGTCAAGGGCATCACACAATTTTGTTTTTAAAATGGTAAAGAAAAGTGGAAATCTGTGTCAAGATCAGCATTTATGAAGAGTTATCATTAGCTCCAGAGACCAGCATAATTCCCATGAAGTCCTGATGGAAGAGGGCCTCCTGCCACAAAGAGTTTCGTTCCAGATGAGTCGTAGCAGTGGGTATAAACAGCATTTGGGAAGAAATGTATGTCAGAAAAATAATTTCTCCAGGTTTCATCGTGATTCTGTTAAAGGAAAGTTTAGATTATTACTGCTGCCAAAGAAACCCAAAACCTCGTTTCACAAAAGCAGATCATTTCCAGAGCCTAAAAAGGGACCTTCTCTGTTAATACTCCTGAAGCTTCAGACAGATCAATAACAAAGTTGTCCTGAAGCTTTTTCTGGGGACATTGAGGCCAAACATTGGAGAGGGGAGATGAAGGGTAGGGAAGATATCAAGTTTCATTAGTTTTTAAAGTTATATCACAATGATAGAAAGGATAATAGAAAAAAGACAAAGCCATTAACTGCTTTATGATAACATACAGGAAATTGAACTCAAGTGCCTGCCACAGCATTACCTCAGGAGGACAGTTTCTAATGCACACAATTAAATCTCTCTTGCTTTGAGTACCACATTAGAGTAGCACATTTTTGAAGAAAGACAATGAATTTTGTGTTTGAGGTTCTGAAAACTAGAAGTTAGATTACATTAGAAAATATAAAGATATAAAACCTAATTTATTTATGAATCAGTACATAAGAAAAGTAGTCAGTATGCCTTACACTTGAGCAACCATTCAATACCCTTTCATAAAGTTTTTATAGAGAGCAATACTGCAGCACTTCTTGCTTTAGAAGATTACAGTTATTAGTTACATGATCACTGACTGGGACACATTTCATATAATAGCTACCATTACTACAAAAAGAACCAGTGTAAACTCCCGTGTAAAGGGTTTCCTACAACTACAAGCTACTCACCAGCCAACCTTTCCCAGTAGTCAACTTCAAAATTTCACTTCCTCCTAATTTCTGCTTCTGTCCATGGCAGGCATATGGGGGCTTTTCATCCAGGAACCTCTGGGCTCTGATATCGTAAAACAATAGGGACCCTTGCCCCGTTCCCACTGTGATGATGTGCTCGTAGAAGCTCACCGATCGAATACCTGTCAAAAAGAGAAGGGAGATACAATGCAGTAAGGAAAATGGATGTTTTGGCTCTGCAGTGCTGCTGCTTGATGTATAAAAATTTCTTTAAGAGAAATTTTCTTTTTCTTTAATATTACCTACTAGTAGTATTCTCCATAACACACAAGTTTGGACCACATACTGCTATGGAGCAGTGCAGACAAATCTCGTTGGTGCTACTGAAACAGCAGTTTCAATTACATATACTACTCTTTTCTCCTCTGATGCTGTCAGATACACTGATGATGTGTAGTAAGAAGCTTAATTCTTGTTACATGCAGTCATAATTTGGAGACAGAAATCACAACTCGAGTCCTCTTGATCATCAGACAAACAGCATGTTTTATTGTATGGAACCTTCTTATATAGTGGGTTCAAAACTCCCGGGTCTAGACAACTGATTGGTCAAGGTTTTAGCACTGCTCAGCTCTTTGACCAGTGATATGTCTGCTTTCTGGATTGAACATGATTGGCTGAGGTCCCTGCTTGGGTTTGTGTGGGAATTCCAAGCACAGAAAGTTCTAAAAATGTTGTGTATGCAAGTTCAGACATAGACATGAACACAGGGTTTGATCTGAAGCCTTAGAGAAGGCTTCCAGATTTAGAATTATAAGCAAGAATGTGAGTTTAGATAGAAGGACATTAAGTGAAGTAGTGGAAAGTTTTGAGGTTTTGGAGTTAATGAGATGGGGGGCATATATGGTTTTGAAAATTCAGAA
>VWYI01032778.1:6592-20263 GCA_013399455.1 Anthoscopus minutus | reverse complement strand
GAATAGTGAGTGAAAGGAGGAAATATTTGTTGTATTACACAGGATGGAGCAGTAAATCAGAGTGCTGCCAGGACAGCAGCTCTGGAGTGCCCGGCGCTGTGCTGCCTCCCTTCCCCTCCGAGGGCTGAGCTGCTCCCTGGGCTGTTTGGTGGAGGATCCTTCCCTCTGGGAGGGGAACAGCAGCAGCTTCCCCAGGAGGTGTTCCCAGATCCCCTACGTGCTTCCCGGGAGGCTGGGAATGGTGATCCCGGGCACGGCTCCGGCTCTGGGGGTGTCCGGCACTCGGAGGGAGGGGCAGAAATGCTGGATGCCAGTCAAGTGGAAATTCTGCCTCTCCTTCCCCGAGACACGAGGCTAAATGAGTTATTGTGGTTAATTATTCACTGTGCTTGGCTGGGGGGTGGCAGGAGGAGGAGGGAAGGATGGATTTGCTGTTGGAATATCCCTGCCCATGGCAGGGGTGGAATGAGATGAGCTTTAGGGTCCCTTCCAACCCAAGCCATTCCAGGAGTCCCAGAGCCTGTGAAACCCGTTCCCAGTGGGAAGCAGCACACCTTGGGATGCCAGCAGGCATTCCCTGGAGCTGTTCCCATGTCAGGAGAGCAGGGTGTCAGGCAGGCTCATCCCCAGGTGCTGCCCACCAGAGCCCCTCCTGCACAAGCCCTGGCTGTGTCCAGGGGTTTTCCCTGCACAGGCTGGGCAGGGAGAGGTGCTGGAGGATTTGGATCAGCTCCAAGCCTCCTGCATCAAAACAAACCCCCTCTGGCTGCTTATCAGCCCAGTGCTCCTCAAGTGCTGATTTAATAGAGGGAGAGGCTTTTTAATGGAGATAAATACCTTGGAGAGCCTCTAAAGGCAGTTCCTCCCCCTTTTCCCAGGAATGTGAGGCTGCATTGGCAGCAGGGGAAGGTGAGGCTGCCCAGCCCCTCCTGTGGGGGGTTTTCAGTCAGTTAAATCTCGTTGTGTTGAACCTTTGGGCTGGATCTCTTCCCGCAGCTGCTGCTCCTAAGCTCTCCCCCCTATGTAGGTCACACTTCCACATTTTCTGCTTGAGCCGCTGTCTTGGAGCGCTTTCTCTTGGAAACAAAACATCTCTGTAGGAGCAGGGCTCTGGCTCTGCCCTGGTGGCAGCGCTGATTCCCCGTGGTTAATCCCACTCGGGATGGGGTCTGTGCCTGGGTACTCTCAGCTTGGGTGTTTTGGAGCTGGAATGGGATGGGCTTGTTCCTCTGCCAGCTCCCTGAGCTAATTTTGGGATGAAAATGTTGCATCCTGTGTCAGGAAGGGAAAAAATGGGCGGCCAAACCCCCACACAGAGGAGCTGCTCAGCTTGGGGACAAGCTCGGCAAACTGGCAGCGCCGCTTGGTTTTAAACCCCCAGGGTTTAGCAGGGAAAAAAGCTCGGGACACTCCGTGGTCCAGGAGGGAGAGAGCTTCCCAGGGAGCACTGCTGGGAGACTGGGAGTTGATTTGGATTGGAAGAGACCTCAGGGATCATCCAGTGCCACCCCTGCCATGGCAGGGACACCTCCCACTGTCCTGGGCTGCTCCAGCCCTGTCCAGCCTGGCCTGGGACACTGCCAGGGATGGGGCACACTTTACATTTATGAAGAAAAGACATTTTATAATTTATATATTAATATATATATTAATTTTATAATTTATATAGGCTTAGTGTTCAGTGGTGATTTTAGCCCAATTGTGGTTGATTTGCATATAAAACATCCTTGAATCTTCACATCCCTGTAGGTTTGACAGCCTTTCCCTGAAGGAATTCTTGCCCAGTGCTGGAGTTTCACGTGAAGCCACTCAGTGTGTAAAGTTTCAGAAGAGGGATTTTAATATTAATCACTTTGTTAGTGAGAGAGAATTTCGTAGGCCTGTGGTGTTCAGGGGTGGCCAAATTATTGAGGGTCCTGTCAGGTGGCAGTTCCCAGGCTGGGAATTTCTCAGTTCCCACCTTTCCTGGGCCTCTCAAACACAGCTGTATTGTTCCTGGTTTTATGTTTTTATTCCCTGATCAACCTTAATTTTGCCAGTGGATGACCCTCCTCGTAGCTGTGAGTATCTCCTTCTTCTACAGAGCCTCGGTGTCTTTGGGAGGCTGGAACTGGATGATGTTTTCCAATATCCCATTCCTCTGGCACTGGGAGCCATTCCCTGTGTCCTGTCCCTCCATCCCTTGTCCCAAGTCCCTCTCCAGCTCTCCTGGAGCCCCTTTGCCCCTTAGGTCCTTCCCCCCTTGCCTGGGGTTAGGGGAACAGAGCCATGTCCATCCCTGTCTCATTAGAATACTGTCCCTCCATGGAAGTGTGTTGAAGGAAATGGAATTGGATGGTGCCAAACCATCCCTCAAATGAGGTTTTAAAGCATCCACCCCAGCTGGAGGTGCCCAAGGCCGGGCGTTGTAGCTGGAACAGGGATGTGTCCCACGGAGCTGGTTTGTGGGGAGGGGCCTTGGCATCCTCCCTCAGAGCAAAGCAGGGAGTCACAGCAGGAACTCCTGTGCAGCCCAGCTTCCAGAGTCACAGCAGGAACTCCTGTGCAGCCC
The DNA here is from genome assembly GCA_013399455.1 of Anthoscopus minutus. NCBI lineage: Eukaryota > Metazoa > Chordata > Aves > Passeriformes > Paridae > Anthoscopus > Anthoscopus minutus. Next base: position 17,712 of record VWYI01032778.1, on the reverse strand, counting down.
AGCTTCCACTGTATGATTGAGTTCTCCCACAGAATCTATCCATGAGGTTCCATGGCAGCTCCTGCTCTGACCCCTTGTTTCTCCATTTGCTTCCCGACACGTGGATTCCACAGGATGCTCTTCCTGCGGTGGTTTCAGTGCCAGCGTTGGGTCTGACTGTGTTGTCTCCCACTTTTCCTTCGGGAAGAGATTTCCAGGTGCCCCCTGGCCCTTCCTGGAGGCGTGCTGGGGGACAAGGAGGCGTTTCCTGGGAGCCGCCTCTGACGCGAGCCCAGCCCCGCTGCTTCTCCCTCCCCTCCCAGGGGCTGACAGTGCTGTCTCTCCCTCCTCTGCAGGTCAGCTGCCAGGGCCTGGCTCCCTGATTCCCGGGCAGCCCATGGCAGGCCGGATGATGCCCTCCAGCATCCACGCCGGCGGCGGGGCCGCCCCGCCCGGGATGGCGCCCATGGCCGGGAACCTCCTGGGGCCGCGCGTGCCGCTGGCAGCTCCCAACGGAATGTGTAAGTGCAGCCCCTGCAACTCCCTGCTCCCCGTGGGAATGGCAGGGTCTGCCAGCCCCAGAGCGGTGCCAGGGCTCTGCTGGAAGCTTTAAGTGCTCCTCAGGCCTCTGGGCATCCCAACGTGTTCCACTGGCCTTTTGTTTTATTTATAGCATCCCTTATTTTATTTATAATGATACAGAGGCTTGGTGGTGATGATCAAAAGCCTCTCCTGACTTAGTGGAGGGTCAGGAATTAACTGTAATTCCTAAATAGTGGAGGTCAGAGTAGGATCCAGTTCGATAAGTCCTTGCTGAAAACTTGGCACTCTGGAATTGGAGCAGGGAAGTCCTGATTAGGAAGAAGGAGAAGATAAACCATGTAAGGAACATTCCCAGTATAAAATCAGCACCTCTAAAAATGAAGTTGAATTATGGCAGCCAAAAATCTGCACCTCTAAAAATGTTGATTTATGGCAGCCAAAAAAGCAGCTGGATCAGGAGCCATGGTGTGGGAGTTGCTTGAATGAGTGTGAGAGTGTGGCCAAGCCCAGAAGACAAGCTGGCACAGGGAGGAGTGACTGAGGAATTCTCCATCAGGAATTCCTCAATAAATTTGCCATTATTAATTGCAGCCTGGCCCAGCTGCTGCTCAGGAAGTTTCACCCCCAAAACTCCCGGTGTGGTTCTCACTGGACGAGCAGGAATCGCCATCACTCGTAGTACCTCTCCCAAAAAATAATTGGGAAAAGCCCTTTTGATTCTGGCTTCAGCAGCAGGAGCTGCTGCGAGCTCTGACTCACGGGCGTTTCCAGCCCCAGCGGGAAAACTCCGCCTGTGCTATTTCTGTTTGGGCACTGCTCCTGCTCCTCTGCTCCCCCAGCTTCACTTGGTTTTCCATCCTTTCTCCTGAGCCTTTACCACTGGGAATGTCTTGTGTCAGGCTGTATTCCTGTTTGCTCTCTTCCCTTCTCTTAATTTCTCCTTTTTCCCTCCCCTACTAAGCAAGTCAGTCATGTTCCATTAGCATCTCCTCTCTGGGCACAAGGCTGGCCCTTTGTATCCATCCTTTCTTCCCTCCTGCTCGCTGCATCCGTGGATTCCTCTGCTTTAACCTACATCCATCCTTCAGAGGGAGGAGCAGCCTCTGTTGAAATCAAACCTATTGTTCCATCTGTTTAAAACAGAAAAGAGCTGTACTTTGGGCTTGGCTGGGAGGTGAGAGGTGCCAATTCCAGCCCTGGAAGTGGCTTGGCATGGATGTGGCAGCTGCTGAGCTGCATCCCGGGCATCTTGTCCATAAAAATACGGGAATTGTTTCCTCTTTCATGGAGGGGTGGTGGCAAAGCCAACGAAAGGTGCAGCAGAGCTTCAGGAGGCGCCGTGTGCCGTTCCTGGGCCTTGTGTCCCTGCTCCATGTGCAGCCCCTCCGGGTGTCCCTCCCTGTCCCTCCTGGTGTCCCTCCCTGTCCCTCCGGGTGTCCCTCACTGTCCCGGTTGTGTCCTGCAGATCCCGGCCCGGCGCAGCCGCCGCCCGCGGAAGGAGTGACCCCACCCCCGGCCGGAGCCCCGCCGGCCTCAGCCGCTCCCTAAGCAGCCAAGGAACTTCCACAGCAACATCGTGGTGACCAAAAGAGAATTCCTCAGTTCCCTTCTGTTCCCTGGGGAGGTGTCCCCTCCTCTCCCAGCCGTGTGTGTGTGACTGGCACGCGTTGGCACAGCGGCGTTCCCCGCTCCCTGCCCGGCAGAGCTCAGCATTCCCTCGGGAAAGCTGCAGACAGGGGTGCTGGGAGTGCCTCCGTGTTGCTGGTGGGAAGTCCTTTACCCCTTGGCCTGCTTGCCTTGCAGAGCTCCACGCTGGTTTCCTTCCTCTTGCTGCTTTGAGCTTGGGCTTCTCCCGGGAAGGGTGGAATAATCCAGGTTTTAGGGCAGGAGCTGAGCTTTAGGACGTGCCCGCTCCGGGGTCTCTGGGCAGAGCAAAGCACCGAGAGGAGAGGCCAAACCAGAGCTTGGAGCAGAGCAGGGGAGGCAGGGCCAGCTCTGTGCCTGCAGGGATTCCTGGTGGCTGCAGCCAGAGCTGCCTCTAACTTATTACAGGAAATATTGATCCGTGGGAACGAGGCTGGGAGCCAATCCATCGGAATAAAACCACTCAATGGTTGGAGTTTTCTTGCTCCAGTTTTTACCTTCCCTTTGCCTTTGGAGGTGGTAGTTGGACCTTCCCTGAGTAGTTCGGTGCAGTAGCCAACTGAGGAATATCCCCCCCATTTTTAGTCCCTGTTTTTGGAGCATATACTTTGTACTTTTTAAAATGAAGAAAACAAACAAAAAAAATAATAATAAAGTAGGTAGGAAGAAGTGCTAGAGTTTGGGATTGGGTTGGGATGGCTGGGATGGGAATGCCAGAACTACCTCTGGACGGCCGGGGCGGCAGCGAACGCGGCTGGGACAGCTCCTGTCACCCCCACTGCAGCTGGAGGCTGGGGAAGGGACAGCAGGCAGAGCTGGGAGCACTCCAGAGCTGCTGCTGCACAACTCCAGGCTGCCAGAACTTGGGGAAAAGTCCTGCAAAAAGTCCTTCTCTGCCCATGGTTCTGGTTCTCTGCCCTCATCCTGGCCTAGGAGCGTTTGGGGTTTCCCTGACGAGGGTCTGGACACCGCTCCTGGATTTCAGGGCTGGCTTCTGTCTAGGTGGGGGTTGAGGTTGGGCTGGAGAGAGGCTCCCAAAAACTCTGGAACCTCCAGAACCACTTCCACCATTTAAAAATCAAGGATTTGCCAGGTCTTCCAGCACGACTCCGCAGCGCCGCGCAGAGCGGCCGGGGCCTTCCCATTCCCCTTCCCAAGGCTTCCTTCCCCTCCAGGGTCTCTGGGGTGAGCGTGGGGTTTCTGGGGCAGCCCTTAGTCCAGTTTAGAGTAACCTCAGGTTGTTTTTAGCGTGAGCAATTCCCAGGGTCCAGGTGGAGACTATTTTTTACTGTCCTAGTGCTGATCCTGCTGGGGACCTGGATCCTGGACTCTTGTTTTGTTTCTGTATAAATAATCCCTGTGCCCACTTTTTCACCTGTTCTCTGTATAGGGCCGGTTTGATTCCTGCAGCAGCCACCCAATTTTGTGAAATAAAAGCAAAAAACAGTGGTTTTTGTACAAAGCCTGTGGAGTTTGTGACGTCTCCTTTGCCTCTGTGTGAGGGAAGAGCTGGGAATTGTTTGCTGTGATCCGGGGCTGTTTTGGGGCTGATGTGAACTCCAGAGTTCAGAAAGATTGCCACAGTCCTTCATTCCCTAGGAAGGAAATGCCCAGGAATAGAGCTGTCCCTGGCTCCAGGACACACCATGAAAGCCCCATTCCCCAGCTGGGAATTCCTCCTTGGATAGGCTGGGAGGGTCTTCAGGGCTGGGGTCTCCTGCTGAACATCCTCTTGTGGGCCCCTTGGAGCTGCTCCCGAGCGGGGCAGGAAGAAAAGGGAAGGAGCTCTGGAATCTTTCATTCCAGCAAGGTTTGTCTCTTGGCACAGGGGCCTCCTCAGCAGCGTCTCCTCCTCATCCTCAAGATCATTCTCCTGAGGGATGCACAGAAAGTGGTGAATCATAAATGTCAGGTTTAGGAAGTTTTCTATTTACAGACTCCAAATCTTCCTATCACAGCAGCTGCCGAGGCTGGGCTGGGCACAGCTGGAGTGAGGGAAAGAATGGATGGGCTTTGGGATCCCAGTTTTGGGAATGCTGGTGGGAGTGGCCAGAGACCCCCCCTGTGCCTTATCTGACCCCAGGCTGGGCAGCAGGAAATGGGGAATTCTGCCCCTCAGGTGATTCCCACCTGCAGAGCTGCCCCAGCCCTGGATCCAACAGCACAAGGACCTGGAGCTGCTGGAATTGAATCCAGAGGAGGCCCCAGAGCTGCACCAGGGCTGGAGCCAGGCTGGGAGAGCTGGGAATGTTCCCCTGGAGAGGAGAAGCTCCAGGGAGAGCTCAGAGCCCCTGGCAGGGCCTGAAGGGGCTCCAGGAGAGCTGGAGAGAGGGACTGGGGACAGGGGATGGGGGGACAGGGGATGGAGGGACAGGACACAGGGAATGGCTCCCACTGCCAGAGGGCAGGGATGGATGAGATCTTGGGAATTGGGAATTCCTGGCTGGGATGGAATTCCCAGAGCAGCTGTGGCTGCCCCTGGATCCCTGGAATGTCCAAGGCCAGGCTGGACGGGGCTGGGAGCAGCCTGGGACAGTGGGAGGTGTCCCTGCCATGGCAGGGGTGGAATGGGATGGGCTTTGGGGTCCCTCCAATCCAACCCGAACCATCCCGGGCTTTTGACGCTGCTGTGGCTGGGTCCCCACAGCTGGGCTGGGGCTGGAGCGGGATTAGGGAGGGAATTTGTCGCTGTTCTGGTTCTGGTCCGGTCCAGCCGGCTGGAAGGCGGGGTCGGGACCGGGCTCTGACCCGGCCGCGTCCGCTCCAAAACCGCCCCTGGGGTCGCTTCAATCCAAGATGTCCCCAGGATAAAAGGAATTACCTGCTCAGGGCGAGCCCTTCTGCCTGCTCCAGGAAATTTCCCGTCCCTCCTGCCGGTCCAGCTGGGAGGGGTTTGCGTCTCCATCCGAGAAGTCGGATCCTCTGCAGATGCCAGAGATGATGCGCAGTTTTCCTCAGCGCCACTGGCCGAGGGAGCAGAGCAGGAGCGGGAACTCTTTGTCCATCCCAAAACCACCCCAAACCTCCCGTGTCCTGCCTCGATACCAGCTCCACCCCGGCTGCCTGAAACGCTGCATTTTTGTCCTTTCCTGGCCCATTTAAAGCCCAAAATGTCCCTTGGGGCTCGGGGAGAGTCGGAGGGGTCCGAGCCTTGTCCCCTCGCTGCTGTTTCACCTGCGCCTTCCTCAGGGACACCTCCGGGGCTGGCAGGGCTGGGAGCTCCTTCTCCCACCCCCGGCATTCACAGGAACGGGAACGGGGCTGCCCCGGCGCCCGCCCCGCGGATCGCCCCAAATCCCGGCAGGAGGAGACGGCCCCGGGCAAGGCTGGCAGCGGCTCTGGGTGCCCCGCCGAGGCTTTTACCTTTCCTCTCCCGTGCCAGAGCCGTGCCAGAGCCGTGCCAGGGCCGTGCCGGGGCTGTCCCTGCCCAGCTCTCCAGGATCGCTGCTGTTCCCCTTTGTCAGCCTGTGCTGGGAATTTCCCCTTTCACGGGAACCCCAGGGCGCTGCGGGGTCACAGCACAGGGACCCTTCCAGCAGCCCTCGAGATGTCACCTGGAGGCTGCGGGGCTGATTACTGGGAATTTTTTTCCCTAAATCCCACATTTTCTGTCTTTTTAAGTTGCAGGGTGGTAAAAACAAACTGGTGTCTATCAAAGCCGCTTCCAGGCGTGCTCCCAGAATTCCAGCCCTGGGATGGTCCCCACGTGCCAGGACCAAGGTTGCCCGCCCAGCTCTGTGCCACAGACCCCACAAAGACCTGGAGCCACTTCCAGGCTCAGGATGAGCCCAGCAGGACCTGAAGGACATTTCCTGGCTGAGCTCTGTTCCAGGTGCTGCTGGGGAGCTTCCAGATCCCCCAGGACCCATTCCATGGAATTTCCTTGTTCCTTCCCAGTGCCAGGACCAGGATGTTGTGGTCCCACTGGTCTGGAGCCGGGTGCTGCCCTCGGAGGATGCTCCGGGTGGGTTTCAGACCCTGCAGGTCTGGTTCTTTCTGCTGCTGCAGTTTTGGGCTCCCTCCTGCAGAGCTGCTGGGCCGTGGGAGGTTTGTGTTCAGCAGTCCGGGCTTAGCTCAGCCCTTCCCGGGCCCTTTTCCTGCGCTTCAGGGCATGGAGTTGTGCCTTCGCTCCCTTCCTGGCTGTGGAGCAGCCGCCTCGACTCCCCGCCTTCCCGGCAGTAGTGAGAGCAAAGCCTTCAGGTAAAAAGCTTTTCTGAAGGGCCTTTAGTGCCCTCTTGGCAAAATCACGAGTACTAAACCGGCTCCTCCAGGCGGGAAGGACGGAGCAGCGCTTACCCCGGTCAGGGACAGCTCTGTTTGACACCTGTGCAGCCTGAGCACGTCCACAGGCACAAAAACACAAAGCGGTGTTGGGCACAGCTGGCAGGTGTGGTGTGTCCTTGGAGGCAGGGATCTGTCCTTGGGAGCAGGGATCTGTCCTTGGAGGCAGGATCTGTCCTTGGGAGCAGGGATCTGTCCTTGGGGAGCAGGGATCCATCCTTGGGAGCAGGGATCTGTGCTTGGGAGCAGGGATCCATCCTTGGGAGCAGGGATCCATCCTTGGGAGCAGGGATCCATCCTTGGGAGCAGGGATCCGTCCTTGGGAGCAGGGATCCGTCCTTGGGAACAGGGATCTGTCCTTGGGAGCAGGGACCCATCCTTGGGAGCAGGGATCTGTCCTTGGGAGCAGGGATCTGTCCTTGGGAGCAGGAATCTGTGCTTGGGAGCAGGGATCTGCTTGGGGGAGCAGGGATCTGTCCTTGGGAGCAGGGATCTGTGCTTGGGAGCAGGGATCTGTCCTTGGGAGCAGCTCCCCACCGGCTGCCCTCACTTTGCTCAGGGTTCTCTTTGCAGCTCAGAGCTGTGACAGGTGATTATCAAACCTCTCCCCCTTTTTCCCTCTGCAGCCCCAGGGGGATGTGGCTCGGGAATGGCCGGGAGAGCCGGAGCCAGGGGCTCTGCCCCTGCCTGGGCCGGCTCTGCCTCTGCAGACCCAAATGCACCAGCCCATGTGCAGGTCAGGAAGGGCTTTTTTGGGAAGATCCCGGCTCCAGCGCCACAGGGCACGCAGAGGTTGTGGATCTGGGTGGTTTTGTGCCTCCAGCATCCTTCCCCAAACTGCTCCTGCAATCCCGAGCACGGGTCCTGCTTCGAGGACTGTGAATTACGGTGATTTTTGGATCAGCCGGGTGTCGGGAGCAGTTTGGAGCGTGCCCGGTCCGGGGAGGGGGAATCTGTTCCCTGCGCAGAGGGGTTGGACGCCGTGGGCTGGGCAGGGGGAGGCTCAAGGTCGATGCGGCGGCTCCTCCAGGGATGGGTGTCGCATCGGGACTCGTCACCTCGGAGCCGGCCCGGGCGGTGCCAGCCCCAGTCAAGGACAAAGCCGTCCCTAAAATCCCGCCTGGCTGAGCTGGGCTCAGCCCTAGGCTCAGGCTCCACGTCCAGCATGAGACAGGGAAGCGTTCCCGTGTCCAAGGGGAGTGGTGCCCGAGCCGGGGCAGGGAACACCAGCCTCAGTCCTGGCTCTTTGTTCCAATCCTTCATTTTCTCTGCACTTTTCCGAGACTTGTTAATGAAGGAAATGTAGGTAAAAGGTGATTTGAGCCTCTCCAGGCTGAACAGGGAGTAAGGGCAGCCCAGGGAGAGGCGGTGGGAGGAACAGAAGCCGGGGAAGTGCAGGCCCCGTCCCGCCCCTGCCGTGGCCCCGGTATCCCGCGGGTCTGGATGCTCTGGGGGTCAGCCCTGGACACAGGAATGAGGCAGTTCCTGGTGCTGCAGGGGATCCGAGCCCAGCCTGGGCCTCCCCCGGGCCTTTGTCTGTCTGTCCGTCCCCTGGGACCCTGGATCACATCCAGCCTGGCAGCTGCGGCCCCAGGGGAGGAGGAAGGTGTTGGTGTCACCGAGCCCAGCACTGGCAGGAGCGTGAAGCAGGACTGGGGGAGCGAAGCCTCCCTTGGCCTTTTGGGGATCCCAAAGGAGGGAAGGATCCAGGGCAAACTCCACTCCCAGTGCCGACCCGGGCAGGGAAGGGCTTTGGGATGAGATCCCTCCCCAGATCACCACACATGGACAGGGCCCACGGATTTGCTTTAGAAAGGCCCCAAACGGTGGCTGCAATTCCCAGTCTTCTAAATCATCTTTGATATTCTGAGTAATTCCCCCAGGAAAACCCAGACTTGGCAACAGCAGCTGGTTCTTCCCAAGTGAGGGAGCTGGTGCTGGATTTGTCCTTTGAAGCCCAAGAGCCATCACTGTCCGTCTGTCTGTCCATCCTGTCCGTCTGTCCTGCCATCCCTCACCCAGCCCTCTGCTGCTGACCAAGCCCAGTCCAAGGCAGGTTTGCAGGAACGCGGTGGGATCTGGCTCTGACCGCGCTGGGCTCGGCTGCCCTGGCTTTGGGCACAGGGGTGGGATTGGTGCATTAGGGCTCGGGTGTGGGAACGGGGAGGCTCTGGAATTCTCCCTGCTGGATGTTCCTGCACAGCCCCACTGGCCCCAGAGCTGTGCCCTGGCTGGGGTGAGACCCTCGCTCCTCCCTGCCCGCCCGGGCCTGGGGTCCCTGACCCGGAGCCGCGGGAGCTGGGATGGGTGCAGAGCCTGTGGGGCAAGGGCGGCTCCTCCCATCAAAGGGGCCTGCAGGGAATGTCCCAGCCCTGTCCCCAGGGCAGCACGGGGATGCCAGCAGCCTCGCGAGGTTTCTCCTCATGGGGCTCTGGGGTGACACTGGCTGGAGCCCCCGCGATGTCAGGGACACCGGACAGGGTGGGAGGGGGATCCCTCAGGAGGAGGTGCCCCAGGGCTGTCCTGGGACACCGGCTCCTGGCGAGGAGGAGCTGGTGCTCCAGGACCCTGGCCTGTCCCGAGGGCCGGCGGAGCCTCTGGCCATGGAGGATCCAAGATGTGACCGAGGGGCTCCAGGCCTGGAACAGCCGGGCCCGGGGTCCCTGCCAGCCCCACCAGCTTCCTGCCCCCGGGACTTACTGTGGGTGCTGGGAGCTTCCATGGGCTGCTGCTGTGCCCAGGCTCCATCCCAGCACCATCCTCACTCCTGGATCCCACCTGCCCCCGTCCCAGCACCATCCTCACTCCTGGATCCCACCTGCCCCCGTCCCAGCACCATCCTCACTCCTGGATCCCACCTGCCCCCATCCCAGCACCATCCCCATTCCCAGATCCCACCCTTGCCTTCCCTCGGCCTGTGCTGCCAGGCAGGGACCTGGCACGGGGACCCCTCAGCCCATGGGCCCCGATGCCTCTTCCCAACCCTTTTCCTGCTGTCTGGGCCGTGTCCCCCCGTCCATCCTGGCGGCCCCTCGGCCGGTCCCCTTGGAAACGCATCCAGGGGCGGAAGCCTGGGGAATACTAAGCAGGTGCAGCCCCTTCAATCCCCCTTTGAGAGGGACAGAGCGGGGCTTGTTCCCGGCGCGGAGCCCGGCCAGGAGCCGCGGCCACAGGGGGGGAGAGGGGACCCCCATTCCCGGCGTTCCCCAGCCCAGTCACGGCCCGGGGAGTTGGGGGGACACGAAGGGGTCCCACCTGGGAGTGGGGGGCGCTGAAATGGGGTCCCCAGGGAGCCCCCGGCTCTGCCCCGAGCGTCCTGTGCTGGGGTGGGGTGGGGTGGGAGGTACGGGATGTCTGATGTGGGACAGCCACTGTGGGATGGGAGATTTGGGATGTGGGATGCCCAGTGCAGGATTCGAGATGTGCAATGCAGGATGTGGAATGCCCGATGTGGGATGCAGGTTGTGGAGCAGCCGTGAGGGACACATTCCTGCGCTGCAGGTGGAGGCGTCCAAGGACACGCGGTGACCTTGGGAAGCATCGGCCAGTGGGGAGCGGGTGCCGGCCTCAGGGGGAGGAGGTGTCCATGGAGCCAGCGCGGACAGCGAAGGAGCAGCCGCTGTCCCACGGACGGGTCCGGGCTGAGTCCCCAGAGCAGCCCGGGGTGTGCCCCGGGTGCTGCCCCGCACCGCCACCACCCCCCTGCGAGCTGGGCCCGGGGGCGAGGCCCGGGGGTCCCCGGTGGCCGTGGGGCAGCTCCGCGCCGTTCTCCTCTCCCGGCTCTTCCCCGGCTTCATCCAGACGCTGCCTCTGGCACAAGGCCTCGGGCTGGAGCGGCCCCGTGCCCGCACCCTGCCCCGCCTGTACCCCCCCGTCCTCTCCCCTGCCCTCACCCCTGCCTGTACCCCCCCGTCCTCTCCCCTGCCCGTGGCCGGAGCCAGCCCCGGCTGCCCGCGGGCACAGAGGCCGTGCTGGACCAGCCTGGCACTGGCACTGCCAGGGCCGTGGGGCGCCCACGCGGGGACAAAGAGGGTTCAGCCCGACCCTGGGGTCTCTGCCCGGGGTCCGAGCGGGAGCAGCCCCGGGCCGGAGCCCCCGGAGCAGGGGGAGGGTGCTGAGGGGATCCCGGTGCCCGGACGGGTCCTCGTCCCCGCAGGAGCGGTGTGGGGTCACGGAGGATGCCGGCTGCGGGATTCCGGGACACGATCCCGCCGCTGCCGGGGGTGCCAGGACGTGTCTCCCGTGTGCTCCCCCAGGAATGGCGCTGCGGGGGCTGCCGAGAAGTGTCCCCCCAGGGACAGCGGTGCCAGGATGTGCCCTCTGTATCCCTGCCCCAGGGACTCTGGTGCCGGGATGTGTCCCCCGGTGTCCCTCCGTGAGGATGGCGGTGCTGGGGGCTTCCGGGGGGTGCCCCCCGCTGCTGGGAGTGCCGAAATGTGCCCCCGCCGCCCCCCCCGAGGAGACCCATGCTGGGGGTGTCGGGATGTGTGTCCCTCGGTGTTGGAAGGTGTCGGGATGTGTCCCCCGGTGCCCCCTCCGGGGATGCCGATGCTGGGGGGTACCGGGCTGTGTGTTCCCCGATGTTGGGGGGTACCAGGGTGTGTCCTCCCCGATGCTGGGGGCTGCCCGCGGGGTGCCGGGGGGGTGCCGTGCCCGTGCCCGGAGCCGCCGCC
>VWYI01032777.1:0-31117 GCA_013399455.1 Anthoscopus minutus | reverse complement strand
GCCGGTGCCGGTGCCGGTGCCGGAGCCGGGGCTGCGCTCGGGCAGGGCGCTCAGGGCAGGAGCCCCGCTGGCGCCCTGTGCCCACGCTGCTCTCACAGCTGCAGGGAGCCCTGGCCCTGCCTGCCCACTGAAATGGCTCCTCCTGACGCCTGGGGTGGCTCAGGGAGAGCTGGGCGGGCTCTGAGCGCTGAGACCGGGAGAAATCCCAGCCCAAAAGGGTTTGGACAAAGCTCTGAGGCACAGGGGGGTTGTTGGGGTGGAGGATCCTCGGGGGTCCCTTCCAGCTCAGGAGATTCTGTGATGCCATGATCTCTCAGCTCCTGTTGCGTGAGCCTTTTGATGTGCATTCTGCCCCCATTAAATGCTGATTAAATAGCTTTATTTGTTCTTGAACCAGAGATCAGCCCCGTGCTTGGGTTTTGATTCCTTGAGACCAGAGCGTCACAGACAGGTTTGGGGTGGAGGGGATCTTCAATTCCCACCCCTGTCATGATGCTAAAATAGATTATGTGCTAATTACATATGCACATATGAATCAAACACCCCGTGATCTTTTTAGGCAAAAGAGAAGTAAACTGGAAGCCAGTCTGTAGAACAGTCAGTGGTTCTCCTGGTATTCCATGGACGTGAGGGAGAGCCAAATTCCAGTTTGCCCTTTCCAACAGAGATCTGCCTTGCAATGAAGCCCCAAGCTCCTTCAAATCCTCCTGCTCTTCCTCCTGCCCTGCATTATTTAATGGCCTTTCGCTGTGTTTGAGACCTCTAAGAGGTGCCGGGATGGGCCCAGGAGGGGGCAGGGGTGTCTGAGGGGGCACAGCCTGGTCCCTCACACCTGCCTGAGCAGGTGCTGTCCCCCTGGGAATGCTGGCCCTGGAAAAGCAGGATGAAGCATTGCAGAGTGCTGACTGCAGCTCTCTGCTGTCCCACTTCTGTCACCGAGGATCAGACCCTGCCAGGGGTGACAATGTCTGCAGCAAACTCCTTTCTCTTTACCCTTGTGCTGTCCCCAGGGTGTCCCTGCTCCCGGCCAGGCCAGGGATCAGAGCTCTGCATAATGGAAAAATGTGTCCTCAAGCCCCAGCCTCTGCCCTATGGAGAGGTTTTTGGTTGGAAAACACAATTTAGAATTTATTTCCTGCCCACTCCATGAACTTCAAACCTAGAGGCTGGTGCAGTCTGCTGAGCAGGGGTGGTATTTTAGGATCAGGATTTAATGAAGATGGAATTGCGTGGTTTGGGTGGGAAGCACCTCAAAGCTCATCCCATTCCCCCCCTGCCACGTTCAGGGACACCTCCCATATCCCAGGGTGCTCCCAGCCCCATCCAGCCTGGCCTGGGACACTGCCAGGGATGAGGAATCCACAGTGCTCTGGGCACCAAGACTGGAGAGAGGTTTTTGGAACAGCAGGGTCTGAGCAGCTCCAGTGGAATTTAGCAGGAATAAATAATTGCATTTGGCCCCTGCTGAGTGTTGCACTTCACCCCCTGTTTCTCCTGACGCGCTCTGAGGAATTAAAATAATCACATTCCGGTTTACAATATTTTCTATGTATTATTGATGGCCCCTTGTAAAATAAAACTGCATCCCATTGCCAGGCACACAATTGAAAAGTTTCAGTCTATTAAGGTTTTATTGCTGGAGGGGACGGAGCTGCACAATCCTTCCCAAAGGCACAAGAACTCGCTGAAAATGGGGGAAATTCAGCTTTCAGTAATGAATTCAATTGTTACAACTTGTTCATGATAGTGCTGTGCTTGCACTCTGATGTTGTTTTCTGGTTTTTGGGATGCTGTGGTGCCTCCTGTGGTTCTCCCCGCGCTCAGAGATCCCAGCATCAGGAGGAATCATTTATTTCAGCTTCTTAGCGTTCCTCACTGAGCAGCAGAGGGGCTCCTCGAGAGGAGGGGCTGCCCTTCACGGAGTCCCCGTTGAAAGAGCCGCGGGATGGGGAGGATTCATCTCCCGGGAGCCCATTGCAGCCAGACACGGAAATCCACCTCTCCTGAACCCAAAGTGCCCAGCTGCGCTGCTGCTGGGGGCCTGTCCTGGCAGAGGCCATGGGTGCTGCGCTGGGACAGGAGGGCTGCAGGATCACGGCTGCTTCTGCACTCTCCCTGCAGGAACAAAACTCTTCCCGACCCTCCTTTGTCCTGGAATGCCGAGCCCCAGGGTCCCCCCGCCGTCCCAGTGGGAGCCAGCAGGAACTGGGCTGGGCTGGGCTGAGTCTGCCCGGGCAGGCACCGAGGATCTGCAGAGAGGTGAGGAATCCATGGGGAAAATCCTGCTCTGAGGTTGGATGGAATCCCAGAATCCCAAATGGTCTGGGTGGGAAGGGACCTTAAAGTTCATCCCATGGCAGGGACACTTTCCCCTGTGTCCCAGGCGCTCCCAGCCTGGCCTGGGACATCTCCAGGGATTCTAGCTGCTCTGGGAATTCCATCCCAGCCCCTCCCCACCCTCACAACCAAGAATTCTTTCCCAGTATCCCTTCCAATCCTATGGGCTGTTGAATGGAGTAGCAAGACTTGAACTCAGCCCTGTCGCCAACGCAGCTCCTCCCTCATTCCCAAAATTGCTGCTGCTTCAAAACCCCCGTAAGCTAAAATCAACACTCTTTGGTTTGAGCTAAATGGGAAATTTCCAGTAAAAATAATAATAAAAAAAAGTTAAATCAAGTAAATGATGTTAAAAGAGGAATATTCTCTTCCCAAATCACTGGGAAGCCACTGCAGAACTTTAATTTCTCTAAGAGGAGAATGGGTTAATATTAAAATGGCATTGCTCCACTACAAAATATGACCAGAAAAATGTTTATTTGTATCAGTATAAATAAGAAGGGACTCGGGGAAGGGCAGCTCCTGAGCAGGTTGGACAAAGCAGAGGTGGGGGATGTGTTGTGGGTCAGCACTGCCCAAATCCTTCATCCTGTGCCTGTCACCAGCCTTTGATTCCTGAGTGAGTCAGGAAACCTAAACTGGGGATGAAATAACCACTGACCTGGGTGACAGGTATCTCTGTTATTCCTCCTGAAGGAACAGCTCTAAAGCTGTCAGACAGCTGGGAAAAGCTGTTGTTGCATGGATGGAGCAGAGTTTAGGGCTATATTTCAGATTCTATTCTCTCTTCTTGGTGTTGTGAACTCCATTGTCTCTTTTCTGTGTGTTATAAAATCCTGACAAGCTCAACCCCCACCATTTCTGCTGCTCCCAAACATTTCTCCTTCTCCCTGGCTGTTCCTCACCCAGGACTGGAGTCATCTTGCTTAAGTGAAGATTTAGGTGTGAAATGGAAGGAGGATTTTCACATTTTTAATAAATAAAATCATTTCTCAGCTAAGGGCTTGCCAGGCATTGATTTACAGAGTGATTTCTCTTCACTTTCTCTTTTTTATCCTCTTTTCCAAGCAAACAAAGCAACAGAGAGCTCCAGAGTGAAAATGCCGTGAGGAATCACAAATCAAGACTACTCACTTGAACTCAGCCTAAAGTGAAGCTTCAAAAGACCTGGAGGGGAGTGTACATTACAAAGGAATCCCACCAGATCTGGGTATTCAAAGGAGAATTTTCCCCTGCTACTGCCTGACATCCCGTGTGAGGTGCTGGATGAGAGCCTGGAAGTTTTCCAGTTAAATTATTCCTAAGTTTGTGCAGGGCTGGGGTTAGTCCTGGCCTCCAACAGGAGCCACTTTGCCTTGGTGAGTTTTCCTCCTGCAAGTGAATACCAAAGAGTTGTCATTTATCTTGGAATCATGGATGCTTTGGGTGGGGAGGGACCTTCAAGCCCATCCCTGCCCCAGTGCAGGGACCCCTCCCACTGTCCCAGGTGCTCCAGCCCCAATGTCCAGCCTGGCCTTGGGCACTGCCAGGGATCCAGGGGCAGCCACAGCTGCTCTGGGAATTCCATCCCAGCCCCTCCCCAGCCTCCCAGAGAACAATTCCTTCCTAAAACCCAACTGAAAGCTCCTCTCTCACTTTAAAGCCTTCCCCCCTTGTCCTTTCCCGACACCTTCCACCACACCAGGTTTTCCCAAGTCCCACCTGAACTGGCTGTGATTTATGGCACTGCCAAACATGAACCCGTGCTTCTTCTTCTTCTTTTTCCTTTTCAGTGACAAAAAACCAGCACAATTTTCTTCTCTTTCTGCCTTTTCCTTCTACTCGTGCCCCAGAGTGCTCCAAGAGATTTCCCTCAGGGAAAAGGG
Source organism: Anthoscopus minutus (assembly GCA_013399455.1). Taxonomy (NCBI): domain Eukaryota; kingdom Metazoa; phylum Chordata; class Aves; order Passeriformes; family Paridae; genus Anthoscopus; species Anthoscopus minutus. The sequence goes on along the minus strand of VWYI01032777.1, from coordinate 26,915 downwards.
CCTTGGCTGGAGGGAGCCCAGCCCCACACCCACAGGTAACTGCTGCCAGGGCATTTCTCCTCATCCCTCGCTGGGAAAAGGCTCCAAGTGCTGAATTTCCACAGCCCCGAGCCCAGCCTGGCTCTGGGCTGCCCTGCAGCAGCCCCAGAGCAAAGGGCAAGCAGGGTTTGTGCCCAAGTGGAGATTCCTGCAGGGAAACCTGCAGTGAGCAATCCGTGCTCAGGCTGGCAGAGCCCCCTGGTACCAGCCCTGGGAACAGGGAGTGTCCCAGTGCCACCCCGGAGAGCTCAGCGCTGGGAATGTAGGATAGGAGAAAATCCTTTCAGGTCCCCCTTTTTCCCCTTTTTTTTTTGGATGTTGCTGCCTGGTTTGTTTGGTTTTCTGCAGCATCCTTGCTGGTTTCACTGGAGGAGGCACTTTGCCCTTTTGCAGGTGTAAAGGTGGACAAAGGGAAGGACCACGCTGCTCTGTGACCTCAGAATCTCAGGATTAACCCTCAAACAGAGGGAGGAGGCTCTGATTGATCCTGGAGGACAAATCAGTGGAATTCTCTCCCTGGTCGGAGATCAGAGCGAACAAGGGAAGAAAAAGGAGTAAAAACAAAAGTGAGGAGGGACCAGGTGCAGGTCACAGACCTGGATTGGGGCGAGGAACTGCAGAGGCAAAAGGAGATGTCACCTCAGGTGAGGAGCAGAGATGGACTCAGGGATCCTTGAGGGTCCCTTCCAACTTGAGAGACCCCAGGATTCCATCAGCTTCTCTCACAGATAATGAATTAATTGTTCTCTTGGGAAATTCCCCCGTCCCAGTTATGTGTCTCAGGATGTCCTTGGAAAGTTGAATGTCCGTGTTTAAGAACACAAGAAAGAGAAATCTTTCAATATCGAAAATTTGAGTGGATCCATGCCTTATTCCCATTCCCCCAAAATTCCTGTCAACTTCTGATGTTGTTCCTTCAAAACTCAAAGTGCCTGATTGTTCTTGAGATGGATTCTGAAACAAAACCCACAGGATGAGTTTTGGGTGTTACTCACACACAAGCTCCCTCTGAAGCTGGAATATGATGAAGATGTACTTTGAATCTATGCAGATTTAAATCTATGCTTTCCATCTACTCAGGAGCAGTTTAGGAGTTTGAGAATGAATAATTCCACTTGCAGCCAGAACCTTGGCTCTCCCCCAGAGCACCTGAGTCACCAGCAAGCAAAGGCTGACAGAAACCAGGGAGTTTCTTTGTTCTGCCCTAAAATCATAAAGTTATGGAAAAAAAAAAACCAAAAAGCAAACCAGAAAAGCAGCTGGGAACAAAAGTGCTGCTGCAAAGGTGATGAAATCCAGGAAAGAACTTCAATTTATGGCTTTACTATTTAAGAGCTGTTTAATTTATAGGGTGGCACTGGACCTGAGAGTGTTCTGTCCCTGTGGGAGGGGGACTGGGGCAGTCTGGGTGTGAGGGTGGGATCCCCATCCTGGAGGGGCTTGGCCAGAAATCTGCTGGGAATCCTGCACAGAACCTTGGAATCTTGGAATGGTTTGGGTTGGGAGGGATCCTAAATCCCTCTGCCTCCCACTGTCCCAGGTGCTCCAGGCCCAATGTCCAACCTGGGCACTGCCAGGGATCCAGGGGCAGCCCCAGCTGCTCTGGGAATTCCATCCCCACCCTGCCAGGGAACAATTCCTGCCCAAATCCCATCCAGCCCTGCCCTCTGGCACTGGCAGCCATTCCCTGGCTCCTGTCTCTCCTTCCCTTGTCCCCAGTCCCTCTCCAGCTCTCCTGGAGCCCTTTCAGGCCCTGCCAGGGGCTCTGAGCTCTCCTGGAGCTTCTCCTGTCCAGCTGAGCACCCCCAGGTGTCCCAGGGGCTGCTCCTGCCTTGGCTTTCCCTGCTCCTGCCCTGCAGCCCTCCCTGAGCTCCAGCAGCCCTGGGAAGAGAATCCCAGCCAGGAAATGCCCCTGGGCCAGGAGTGCAGCTGCCAGGGCCAGAGCAGGAGGCAGATTCACAGCTGGGAAGGGAAAGGGATGAGCTGGGCATCTGCAGCAGCTCTGGAGGAGTTTCACCATCAGAGAAGCTCAGGCCAACCCTTCCCCAGGCAGGGCCTCGAGCTGGCTGCAGGGACGTGGTGGAAGCTGTGATAAACGAGGTTCACCTTTCTGGAGTAAAAAAAGATTAATAAAAAGTCAATTAGGAGACAAAGATAAAGCAAAGAGTTAGGGGTCAAAGAGACCCCTCTATAAACCATTCCTAAAAGGTTTCTTAGAATTATTTTGCTTTTTCCAAGAACTATTTAGCATGGCCACTCCTTGGGTCTGCCTTTTTAGAGCATGTGTGTTTCTTGGCTTGTGGTTTTAATTCTCTTCTTATCACCTTTTGGTCTGGGCCTTGGTCCCCCCGTTGCTCAGCTGGTACTTGGTGTGCAGGGCCCCATCACCTGTTCCCTGGATGTTCTCTCAGCCCAGCCCACAGCTGGAGCAGAGCTGTCAGCTCTCCTGTTACCAAGCTGAAGTTAGCATAAAAACGACAGCAAAATTACAGTGTGGCACTCACCCAAATATCTTACACAAAGCCAATATTACAATAAATGTTTTTAACAGGGCTGAAGGGGGGCAGCAGCTGGCAGGTGACTGCACACCTGGGTCAGGCTGGGCAGGGCCCAGGGAGAATCCCCGAGCACACAGAGCCGTGCTCTCAGTCAGGGAAGTCCCACAAGGCTCAGCAAAGCTGGGCTATGGCACAGGGATGTGGCACCTGCTCCTCAGCTGCTGCTGAGGAAACAGCTGGAGGGGTTTTGGGGGGGTTTGCTGTTTGTTTTGTGTGTGTTTGCTCTTCTGAGCCTTTTGAACTCCCAGCAAAGCAGGCCAGCCACAGAGGAAAATGCAGAATGATCCAGAAGCTGAAGGAGGGGAGAATTAAATGGGATTTTGGGCAGGAATTGTGTCCTGGCAGGGTGGGCAGGCCCTGGCACAGGTGCCCAGAGCAGCTGGGGCTGCCCCTGGATCCCTGGCAGTGCCCAAGGCCAGGCTGGACACTGGGGCTGGAGCACCTGGGACAGTGGGAGGGGTCCCTGCCATGGCTGGGGTGGGAATGGGGGGGATTTGGGGTCCCTCCCAACCCAAACCATTTGGGATTTTATGGAAATCGGATTCATTCTGGTCAACCTAAGCTCTCAGCACCGTTGTGATTAAGCACAATTCCTCATTCCCATGGGACTTCAGTAGGCTTCACTCCTTGCACTTTGGGGTGCCTGGAAATATTCCTGGTGGTGGTGATTTCCAAGAGAAGCTTGAGCCCTGTTGGGCTGTGTTGGGAGGGGCAGCTCTCCCTCCCTGTACCCTAAAGCTGATGCCAATGTCTCACCTCAGTGGGAATGGCCCTTGTTCCTCCCTCCCGAAGCTCCAGCCTCTCACAGCTCAGAGTTTGGGACTGCAGGAAGGAAAAACATCATTTAATCCATCAATGAGAGCCAAATGGAGCGCTTGTAGTGCCATGAATAGAGATTTATTACCCCCTGTGTGTTCTGGGGGACTCCCTGCTGATTCCTTCTGGATGTTCCCAACACAGTCCTGGGATTTGCTGGCAGTGGCAGCTGTCCCAGGGAATTTTCCATCTGAATCAGGTGTGAAATTCCTGACACTGTTTCAGCAGGAGCAGGAACACTCTGCCCTGGGCAGTTGTAGCTGCAGACAGACTGACTTGTAAAATGTTCTCCTGTTTATTTCCCCAGGAATATTTCACATTTCCGTTGGTATCAAAGATGCTCTTTTGGCTCTGGAATCTTTGGGGGTTTTTGCCTATTTGAAGGGGTGGGGGTTGCATTGGTGGCTCAGTTTATTTTATGAAGGAACAGTGCTCCAGCAAACCACGTGTCCTACAAAAGCTTAATAATTCCTTTTGTAGCTGTCAGAGCCTGCCAGGCCCGTGGTATCCAAACAAAGAGCTCATTCCTCTCCTGGAAGGCTCTTTAGGAAGTCATTCTGATGGGTTATCCAACAAAGTGCTGTTATTACTGAGGGTGATGCTTCATCCTTTGCTCAGCGAGGCTTCCTGGAAAGCAGAATAAATGAACTGCTCAAGGTGTGGGGATTTTTCAGAGAAAAATCAAACAACAGCGGCAGAAAAATCGTAAAAACAACTCGAGGGTTGTGCTGCAGCAGAAGAGAGAGAGGCCGTGAACTCATCCTAAACGCTTGTGAGCATCAGGTGTGGCACGGTTTGGGGTCTGGGGGCTGAAGGGTGGGCAAGGGGCAGCCTGGCCCCTGCAGGAAAAGGGAAAAAGGAGAAGTGGGTTGGTTTTCCCGAGCTCTGGGTTTGGTCTGGGGCTCCTCTTTTGCCCTGAGGCAGAGGGCAGATGGTTGGGGAAGGCGACAGGAGGTCGGAGGGCTCTCTCCAAGGCTTGGCAGCCCAGCTGGGAGGGTTTGTGAGGAATTCCTTGCTGTGGGAATGAGGCACCAGGCAGACTGAGCCCCTTGGCACAGCCTGGGCCCTCGGGCAGGGCAGGGTGGGGCCAATGTTCGCTTTGAAAGGTTTGTGCCAGGAAGCAGGGGGTGAGTGACTGCTGCCCTGACACCTCCAATAAATGTAAAATATCAGTTCCCTGTCCTTTGACACTCAGAGCCTGCTCCAGACAAACCAGAGCGGGAACGGCTTCTCAGAGGCACCCAGGGCGTTCCATCTCCCTGCTGAGTGACAGGGGCTTTGTGTGGCTGTGCCTGCACTTCAGGGGCTCCTGCCTGCATCCAGGGGATCCATCCCCGTGTGTGCTGCAGCCAGGGATGGCCAGGGGGAATTCACTGACACTTCCAGAGGGACAGCGTTGCTGGAGGACAGGAAACAGCAGAGTGGACTCAAATCCCAGCAGTGAGGTTGGATCCCAGTGAGGCAGGAAAAGCCTTTATTTGGGGTTTTTTACCCTTTTTATCAGGTGTTCCCATACAGGTCACCATGCCTGGCCACAGGAACCTCTCTGGTGCCATGGGTGGGACAAGAGAAAACCCATTGAGCACAGCTGTGTGACATTGTTCTGGGAGCCAAAACCGAGTTACAAAAACACTCCTTGAAAGAGAAGTTCCCAAAAGATTTTCCCTTGGGAACAGCTCAGCCCCTGCCAGGCTGGAAACTCTCTCAGGCTCAGAAAATCCTGGCCACAGGAGAGCATCCCAGCTGCCTTCCTCCAGCCCAGGAGATGTTGTGCTCACCTTCCCCATGCTCCCAGGGCAGTGATCTCCAGGAAAGAGCTGATTTTGGGGGGAAGTTTTGTTCCTCGCAGCTCTCCAGCTGGCTCAGTGGCAGGTGACCCTCCTCAGTCCGTCCCCTTTGCTCCTGGCCGCTCTCCCAGCTCAGCCCCAGCTGGAAGTGGCTCCAGAGAGCTCTTGGAGCCCTCAGGTGATGTCTGCGGGCTCTGCTCTCTGCTTGGTCACTCCAATACCCTCCAGAAAAATCTTAATACTGTTCACCAAAGCTCCTTTGGGCGCTGAGACCCCCCTGGCACGCAGGAGAGAGCAGCTTGTCCGTGGCAGATGAAAATGTGCCTTCCTCTGCTGCCTCCAACTCCCTGAGACAGCAAGGGAAGGCACTGGAAAGGGAAGCTTTGGGAAGATTCCCTGTTGGTAAGAGTGGGTGATGTTTGTGCCCCGTTCTCTCGTTTCAGTGAGGATGGAGGGGGGATCAAAGGTCACCCACGAGCCTGACTGAGCCTCAAGGCCAGGTGTGATGGGACCTCCAGGCACGTGGATGTTTCAGAGCTGGCTCATTTCTCTTTTTAGAGCTGTTTTTTTAAAGAGGGAGAATTACTCTGCCATGTGGCCCCAGCCCAGCTCAAGGTGCAGGGAGCTCAAGCTCACCTGGGTGTGGAAAAAGCTGGAGAAAATCATGGCAAACCAGCCTGGTTTGGGTGGAAGGGACCTTCCAGCCACTGCCTGTCATGGACACGGACACCTCCCACAGCTCCAGCCTGGCCTTGGGCACTGCCAGGGATCCAGGGGCAGCCCCAGCTGCTCTGGGCACCTGTGCCAGGGCCTGCCCACCCTGCCAGGAACAATTCCTGCCCAAAATCCCATCTAAATCCTTCCTCCTGCAGCTCAAAACCATCCCTCATCCCAGTGCCTGGCTGGGCACCACGTGCCCTGTTTGTGCAGCTGTATTTGGGATTTGTTGTAATTTATGATAATCCCTCTCCAGTACGATGTTTCTGGACAAGCAGAATTGGTTCTCATGTTTTATGGAAATATTTTCCCCACTCCAGCCTTATTGTGCATTGAGATTAGTTCTGTAGTTTGGAGCCTGTAATTAATTGTGCTGCAGAATTTGCTCTGTGGATCCAACAAGCCTTGGGAATGGGAGGGCTGTGGAGGTGGGCACGGGGTTCCCAGCAGGATTTGTGATTTGTTATATAACCAGTTGTTATTCCAGAGTGGTGCTGGATCTGGGGCAGCAGGAACACTTGGTGAAACAGGGAAAGGTGTGAGAGCATCCAGAGCACTTGGTGAAACAGGGAAAGGTGTGAGAGAGCATCCAGAGCACTTGGTGAAACAGGGAAAGGTGTGAGAGGGGATCCAGAACACTTGGTGAAACAGGGAAAGGTGTGAGAGAGCATCCAGAACACTTGGTAAAACAGGGAAAGGTGTGAGAGAGGATCCAGAGCACTTGGTGAAACAGGGAAAGGTGTGAGAGGGGATCCAGAGCACTTGGTGAAACAGGGAAAGGTGTGAGAGGGGATCCAGAACACTTGGTGAAACAGGGAAAGGTGTGAGAGAGGATCCAGAACACTTGGTGAAACAGGGAAAGGTGTGAGAGAGGATCCAGAGCACTTGGTAAAACAGGGAAAGGTGTGAGAGAGCATCCAGAACACTTGGTGAAACAGGGAAAGGTGTGAGAGAGGATCCAGAACACTTGGTGAAACAGGGAAAGGTGTTTTCATGAGGAGCAAAGCTTTGTGCAGGAATGGGAGCAGCAGCAGATGATGGAGCCTCTCCCTGCTCAAACTTCATCCCTCAGGAAGGGTGGCTGCAGAGAATTCCAGTCACTTCCACATCAAGGTAAGAGAAAAAGAACAAAACAATAATAAAAATAACAGAAACATCCCAATCTCCTTTCTAACCCAGCCCTGAGTAACCAGGGAGCACTAAAGCTAAAATGACTTTTTGCCAATAATTGTCTTTGGGTTCTTTAGAGCAATATCATCAAAGCTCTGTAGACTTAATACCACTGGTTATGGGATTTGGAGCTCAGCTAAATGCAAAACTTAATTCAGTGTTCAGTTGTTTAAAATTTAAAATCCAAACTTGAGTGTGTCATAAAAAACTGGGCTGCCTCTCTTGCTTATTAGGGGAGGAAGAAATCAGCCTAATTCCATAGAATTCACAGGCACTGAGCTTACATTGGGGTTTATTAGAGGGAAAATGTTCCTTTAATGCATAAACCAGGAAAAGGCTGGAGCACCAAGCAAATGATGCAGATTCAATTGTGCAGCAAAAGGGATTGAATTTACATCCAAGGAAAATCTCCAGTTTGTGCTTCCCAGGCTCTGCCTGTGAAGGTTACAGGCGTTTGTGCAGTGCCAGGGAATGTCAGAGGCACTTCCCTTCCTTCTGCTGGACAGAAATCAGGGAATTCTGTCACAGAACCACAGAATCTTGGATGGGTTTGGGTTGGAGGGACCCCAAATCCCCCCCATTCCCACCCCAGCCATGGCAGGGACACCTCCCACTGTCCCAGGTGCTCCAGCCCCAGTGTCCAGCCTGGCCTTGGGCACTGCCAGGGATCCAGGGGCAGCCCCAGCTGCTCTGGGAATTCCAGCCCAGCTCCTCCCCAGCCTCCCAGGGAACAATTCCTGCCCAAAATCCCATCTAATTCTTCCCACTTTCAGCTTAAAGCCATTCCCTGGGTCCTGTCCCTGCCTCCCTTGCCCCCAGTCCCTCTCCAGCTCCCCTGGAAGCCTCAAACAGAGGATTTTTTTGTGGTCTGGAATATTAAATCCCAAATTTAATAGAAGTTCCCTTAAAAAAATTACTGAACCTTGAAATTTCCCTCTCTACATTTACTGCACTGAAATAACTCTGAAACTTTTCAAGACACTTCCAGAGATTTCCATGCAAACATTCATAAAGGATTGAAGGAAGCGTTTTTAAAAGTGCCCATAATTCCAGGAATAGGCCAGTAATAAGAACATCCTCCTGACAGCATCATGCAGGAGAAAAAATGACTTCTATTTACCACCTTATTGTGTTTCAAACAAAGCATTAAAACAGCTCAGAACCGAAAATAAAATCTAAGAAAAGCATGAGAATAAACTTCACTCACCTAAGGAAAGCCCCATTAAAAATGCAGTTCCTAAACGTCAAACCACGGACTGAATACTCCCATTTTTGTACCACTCCATAAAACCAAGCCCGGAATATTTCACTCCTGGCTGGAGAAAGCCTCCCTGAAATCCTAATGAAGTGCTCCTAAAAGATTCGTGGCAAACGTGCAGGGGAGTGAAAAGGGCACAGCCGGAATGGGGCTGGGATTGCAGGCTGGGGTGGAAACGTCTCTGGGAGAACAAAGATCCCATCTGGCTGCTTGGGATTGTGTGGATATCTCTGAGTCACAGCCAGCCCTGGCCCTGGCCATTCCATTCTGGTTTACACTGGATGGGGCTGGCAGAACCTGGCCAGGGGAAGGTGACCCTGGATGGGCTTTAAGCCCCTTGCAACCCAAACCATTCCAGGATTTGATGATCCCAAGGCATTCAGCCCCAGGGATGTTGGGTCCTGCTGGGATCACAGAGCCCATCCCCAGCTCAGCTCATCACCTCTTCCCTTTAATTACTGAGGGAATGCTGGAAAACCAGGGAAGGACACTGGGAAAGTTTTCCCAGTTCAGTTTAAGATCAGCTGCTCTGCTCTGTGCAGATGCAGCTCAATTCCAGGGGCACTGAGGGGAGATTTGGGATTTTCTCATGGAGTTAAACAGGCACACTGGGAAAAATCCCTGAATCCAGCCCCTCTTTGGGTACATCAGCCTCTGCCTAAAGGTCAGAGAACACGTTTTTTTTTTCCCAGGTTTGTTTCTGTCTCCCTCAGCCATGGAAATTCCAGAGTCTCACGTTCCCCACGTTCCCCACGGAACACGGACTTGGAATAGTTTGCTCTCTGGGAAGAGTGGTGGCAAATTCCCTGGCTGCAGGTCCTGGGTTTGTTGGATGTGGAAGCTCTTCAGGACTTCTGTGGGCACCAGCTGAGCAGCTCTGCACTGGGCACACGAAGAATTGTGAGACTTTTTAACCTTGAAACTGATCCTAAAGCTGAGCCTAAAGTTCCCGCACAAATCCCTGCCTGCAGTTTAAAATGTCCTTAGGAAGAGCAGCGATAATCTTAACACCCTCTTGCAAATGTAAGATTCACCCTTTCTCCTTAAAATCCCCCTGGGATTCCTGGGTGTGGAGCTGCCCTGATTATGGATGTGTTTGGGATTTTGCTGGTTCATGTTTCCAGCAGTTTTTCCCCATGTAAATGTGGGATTTACAGGCTCCTGTCACGCTCAGCGAGAAGGGAATCATAATCACGGGCTAACATTTTTCTGCTTCACAGCTTCAAGTAAATCTTCATTAGAGGTTGCAAGGAGTGAAATAACCTTTGGCATGGGGCACTTAGGAGGTGATGGAAAACCCTCCTGGAGCTCAGGGAGGGCTGGGGAGGGATCCAGGAGAGGCTCAGCCAGGCTCTTCTCCATCCCCAGAGTCTCTCCTGGCACACCATGCTCGTCCATCACGTCATTTAAATCCCTTTCTCTCTTTATGGACTCGCTGCTGCTTCATCCTGGTTCACCCAGAAAAAAAGTTGGAGGAAAAAGGAACTGGGGAAATTCCTGAGGGAGAGGTAAAGCTGGATAATTGTCCTTTAGCATGAAGAGCACAAGGTAAATGCAGCTCCAGATGCATGCCTTCAATAACAGCTTTTATCCCAGAATCCCAGACTGGTCTGGGTGGGAAAGGACCTCAGATTCCATCCAGAGCCATGGCAGGGACACCTCCCACTGCCCCAGGCTGCTCCAGCCTGGCCTTGGGCACTGCCAGGGATCCAGGGGCAGCCCCAGCTGCTCTGGGAATTCCATCCCAGCCTCTGCCCACCCTGCCAGGGAACAATTCCTGCCCAGAGTCCCACCCAGCCCTGCCCCTGGCAGTGGGAGCCATTCCTTGTGTCCTGGCACTCCATCTTTTGTGAATTGTCTCTCTCCATGTTTCCTGTCAGCTCCTTCAGGCCCTGGAGGTCCTCAGCTGGGTCACCTTGAAGCTTCTCCTCTCCAGGGTGGCCAATCCCAAATGATTCCATGATTTTTGCTGTCAGACTGGCCCAGATCTCTGCCCCTGGGGCTGCCCCTGGATCCCTGGCAGTGCCCAAGGCCAGGCTGGACACTGGGGCTGGAGCACCTGGGACAGTGGGAGGGGTCCCTGCCATGCTGGGGTGGGAATGGGGGGGATTTGAGGTCCCTCCAACCCAAACCCATCCATGATTCTGTGTCACATTCCTGCTGTTGGCTCTGAGCATCAGCTGCAGTCCCTGGAATTCCCAGAGCCTCCAGGATTTCCCCTTGCTGGCAGTGGCTCGTTCCCATTAAAATCCCCTTCCTGCAGGAGCATTCCCTGGTGGGCTGCCAGCCCGGTTTGTGTGTGACAGTGACAAGGCTGGAAGTGACACTTGCAGGTGTTTGCTGCCCGTGTGCTCGGGCTTTGATTTGTTCAAATCCATTTATCACAAACCCCCGGGGTTTGCCCCGGGCTGCCCCGGGCTGGGTGGAAAGGTGGGAGATTCCACCCTCAGGAAAAGGGGGATTGGGAGGGCAGGGAAGCAGCAAACACCCCAGGCAGAGCCGTGCCTGTGTGGAATCAGATTAACTATAAGGCCCTGCTTCATTCCAGAGCTGCTCTCATTCCGGGGAGAGAGCAAAACTGGTATCAACACCAGCAAACAGCCAAGGATACCTGGAAACAATCCTTGATCTCATCAGCAGACACATTTCCTGTTGGAAAATCAGCTAATTAGTGGGATATTGACCTTAGCCCCTCCTCTGTGGCAGTCATTAAATGCCACGACATTTCAGCTGCATTCCCTTTCCACCAGATCTGACTCCAGCCTGTCCCGCGGAGCCCGAGGAGGTGGAGGGGAGATCTGATAGCTCAGTTACCCAAACTGATTTGTAAAACCTCATTAGCAGCAAACAACCTGGCACAGGCATTGCCTGATCTGCTGCTGCCGGGATGGAGGGAGGAGATGGATCAGGGGAATCCTGCTGGGCAGAGCAGGAGCAGCGATGCCTGGAGGAGCTGGAGCAGGGGCTGGATGGAGCTCAGAGCAATACAGGAGATTTATTGAGGCATTCAAAGGCCACACCTGGGCAGCACCAGGGCTGTGCCTGGATGGCTCCAAGGTGGAGGCAAAGCAGGGCCCAGCCCCAGATCTCACATTTTTATGTTTGGCTCCATTTGCACACAGGAGCCCCAGTGCCCGCCCTCCTCCCTCCCCGCTGTTTGTACTCTGAGCCTGAAGTTTGGGAAAAATGTCCCTGAGTCCCAGCTGGAGTAGGATTGTTGTGTCTCCATCCCCCTGTGAAAAGGTCCTGGTGACCCTGAACAAAAGGCACACAGCAATGCAGAACAGAAACCCAAAACCTGAAGGCATCACAGGCAGAGCTGCCCTGAGCTCCAGGAGCAGGATCATTTGCAGGAGTTAATTATGATTTTTGTGGGGTATATGAAGTCAAGGGACACAGGGAATGGCTTCCCACTGGCAGAGGGTGGGGGCAGGTGGGATATTGGGATGGAATTCCCAGAGCAGCTGGGGCTGGCCTGGATCCCCGGCAGTGCCCAAGGCCAGGATGGACACTGGGACCCTTTAAGGTCCTTTCCCACCCAAAGCTTCTGTGACCCCATGGGTTTCTGGATTGATTTTAGGGCTGGTCCCACCCTGTCCCCCTGCCTCACACCCCTCAGTGCCACTGTCACTGGATGCTCCCTCCCTGCCACCTTGGCTCTTCCAGGTGCTCCCAGCTCCAATGCCGCCAACTTCCAGGGATTTCTGCATTTCCAAGGCTCCATGGAGATACAAGAAGAGAAATAACCACAACCTGAGGGTCCTTCCTGGGAAACAACTGCAAGCCTTGGTATTTCCATCCAACATCTGGGGAATGTGTGTGCCATTCCCTTTGGGGGATGTCCCTCGGTCCTTCAGGGATTCTCTGTGTAAGAGCACAAAGACAGAAAATCTGCTGCTAAAACCATTGGTTGCTTTACCATGGATTAAAGTAGGGAAAATTGAAATAATTTGGGTTAAAAGATTAATTTTTTGAGAAAAAAAATTTTTTTAATAAAATAGGAAATATGGGTAAAAGCATTTTGTGGAATTTTTAATTTTACAAAATACTGAACCCTAACCTGAAACAAACGCCAAAAAATAAAGCTCCAAGTCCAAGTGGGGCTGGCTGAGTTAGGGAACAATGGTCAGGGAGGTGACAGAATTCACTGCAAATTACTCTGTGCTCCAGAATACCAGGGCTGAAGTAATGAAGGATTAATGGAATTTGCTTTTGTCTCTCTGTAAAGAGGGAAAAAAGGCTCCTTAAATCAGCCTGGGCTGGTGCTGCTGGTGGAGACACCGAGGTTATGAAAACCCAGCCCGGAACGCTCCTTGGGGTGATTTAATTAAGATATGGCCCTGAGGGGCTGCCATGGATAAACAGCTCCTGGGAGGAGGGAAAACACTGGGAATAAATGGGGGCCTCAAAGTGGGAAATGCCAGGGGAGGAGCAGCGGGGATCGGGGTGGAGGAACAGAGAAGGTGGATTTTAAATCTTCAATAAAAACCTTTTATTTGGCAGATCCCAATACTTGAGGAGGAGCTGAGCTCTCCAGAGGTTTCTGACTCACCTCAGAGTGAAACTCCAGGATATTTCCTGGCAGTTTCTTCTTCTCCAAGAGGTGGAGGGAAATCTCCACAGCTCTGTCATCAATACCTGGAGAGAATGTAAAATATAAAATGTAAAATACGAGATGTAAAATACAAAATGTAAAATATGAGATGTAAAATATTAAATGTAAAATATAAAATATAAATTGCTGGGCTTTAATCCAGAGCCTGGGGAATGTGAGAAGTGTCCCAGGCCTCTCCTGCCATGGATCAGGGAATGGTTTGGGTTGGAAGGGATGCAGCCCACCCATCCCACCCCTGCAGGGACAGGGACAGGGACAGGGACAGGGACAGGGACAGGGACAGGGACAGGGACACCTCCCATCATCCCAGGGTCCTGTCCAGCCTGCAGAGTCCTCCCAGCGTGGCTGACAATGGGAAGTTTTCAGTGGGAATAAGTCTGGCCCAGGCAAGTGTTCAGCTGTGCTGGGTCCTTTTCCAGCTGTGAGAATTCCTGAATGGACAAACTGGCCAGGCTCTGGCAGGGGCTGCCAGGGAGGGCAGAGTGCCCATCCCTGGAGTGCCCCAGGAACCCCTGGAGGTGGCACTGGGAGCTCTGGGCTGGGGACAGGGTGGGGATCAGTCACAGCTGGGGCTGGGAGAGCTTCTCCAACCTCACTAATCCTGGGATTCTGTGATCCAGGGAGCAGAGCCAAGCATGGCATTTTTTTAGTGTTTATTTTCTCACCTAATATAATAATAATTGAATTTAAAACGTTCTCTTCCAGCACCTATTTTTTCCCGCTGAAATGCTCCCTTCTCCTTATCAATCCATGCCCTAATTAGTGGAACTGCTCCAGTGTCTCAGATCTAGGCTGAGGAGCTGGAACATAATTAGGCTTTCACCAATTAAGCTTGTTGCAAGTTCACGAATTCACCCCTTGGATTTTTTTTTCCTGCACATTCAGAGTGAATCCAGTAATTTAACAGCATTTCCAGGAGTGAGCAGAGGAGCTGCTCAAAGAGTTTTTGGGGTTTGAAACATTCTTGTAACAGCAGCTCCAGGATTTCACCTTTCCCTCCCGGCTCCCTCTGATTTCTCATTAGACCTCATTAAATTATGGTTGTTAGATTATGGCTCTGACCTCGGGTGACCCCACAGAATTTGTTTCCACGTATCTTTAATGTAAAAAATGTACAAATACCAGGCTGGGAGTTAACATGAAGATCAGGGTGGTTTCCTTCCCTTTTTCCAGCTGTGTCCCAGCTCCCAGAGGTGTCTCCAGGGGAGCAATCCCAGCTCTCCCAGCAGAGCTGCTCCATCCTCGGAGCATTTGGTGCCTCCAGGTCCCTCCTGCGCTGGGCCCAGCTCCCAGGCCAAGGAATGAGTGTGAACCTGGAATCAGGAGCCAAGCAGAGCCATGGCCCATGGGGGACCTGAGGGAAGGTCCCCAGAGGTGTCCAGAACCTCAATGGGAGAACAGAGGAGCTGCTCCAGCTGCTCCTCAAGGGGAGCTGCTCGTGCTGGCAGCTGGAGCAGACCCTTGGTGGTGCTCACAGCCACACAAGCACAGAGAGGAGCTCTGTTCCCTGTCCATCCCCCCGTTTTCAACGGGAAAAAAGCCTCCCAAATTGATATTCTGATGCCATCCATGGACACCTGCTGCTGGTAATGATGGAATTAAGCAAATGATCCTTTTATTGCTTTGTTCCCGAGCCTTTATAAAAATTCTCCTCATATTTTTCTTGTCACTGCAGTCTCTGAAGCCCTTCCACTGAGGCAGTGAGAGGATTCCTCTTGGAGGGAGTTCTTTCCTGCTTTTTAGAGGAGACGCAGAAGCTGTAATTGCCTTGCCAGGTTGATGTCTCCAGGGTTTATTACCCCTTTTTTATTTTGTCTAGGCAGGGTTAGGAGTGGGACTTGGATGATCTTGGGGGCCCCTTCCAGCTCAGAATATTCTGTGGTTCTGTAATTCTAATTATTGCCTCTGCCAGTCACTTCCTCAGCTTGGGCTGCTTGTCCAAATTTGGGGTTTGGATCTGAATGTTGAATTTCCTGGTGAATGTTGGTTTTCTTGCTGAGTGACAGAAATCCCAGATTATGGAGGTATTTTTTTTCCCCAAAAAAATGACAATCCCTTAGGTTTCCTTTAATGGCTTTCAGAAAAAGAGACTGCGAAAAAAAACCCACAACGGAATGATTTAAAAAATCAAATATTTGCTCGTTTCTGCAGTTCCCTGAATTCCCAGGGAGCTGGAAGTGCTGGAAACGATGTGCAAGGAAAGCTTTTTCCCTGGAGCCATCAGTTCTTGGAAGTTTGGCTGCCAAAACAGATTCTTGAGCTCTTGAGTTGCGTGATGAGCTCTGGGGTTGTGGATCCCTGATCCAGAGATCCTCAGGGCCCAAAACATCCCAAGATATTGGAGGTACTTGGAAAGCCCAAAACACCCTGAGAGCTCTGCCAGTCCAAACCCTTTGTGGCTCTGTGCAAGGAGCAGGGGAGGCGTTACCAAGGGGCTGAATCCATGCTCAGATGCACTGCCCAGGCTCAGAAAATGTTCTTTGGGGTGCAAAGGCTGTGGGGTCTGACAAACAGGAGCCTGATGGCAGGAAAACAGCCCCAAAACTCCAAAAGAATGATGCAAAAGGGGTAAAGCTCTTGGTAAAAATGTCTGGAAGGCTGGGGTGGGGCAGGATGCAGTCAGAGGGGTCCTTTCGAGGTCCCTTCAGCCCAAAGTTTCCTGTGGCCCCAGGATTCCATAATCCCTGAGCCCTGTGGCTTGGTCTGGCAGGATGTCAGCAGCCACTGGTGAATGTCACAGCACCTTGGGAGCGAGCCCAGAACCCTCTGGTTACCCCTCAAGGAGGAAGGTTTTCCTCTCTTGCTCCCCCAGTGCTGGGCTTTTCCTCTGCATGGGGAATTTTGGGCCACCATGGCTTGGGGAGGGGCACTTTCCTGCTTGCTTTTTTATTTTTGCATATTTTTTCCTCCTGCCTTTTCTTTTTGTTTGTTTGTTTGTTTTTGTGGTTTTCTTTTTGGTTTTGGGGTTTTTTTTGGTTTTGGTTTTTTTTTTTCTGTTTGTTGTTCTGCTTTTCCCCTCCTGCTTTTTCCATGTAAGAATTCCTGCTCCAGGTGATGTGCACACCTGGGACTGAGCTGCAGCTGCCTCGGGAACATATGAGAGAGAAGGAAATAATTGTCTGCTTTTGCTCCCTCTCCTTCTCCACACTCCCCTCTCCCAGAGAGAAAGCAGGGAAGGTTTGAAAGGGAAGCAGTGCCTGCACCAACGGGCAGAGCCGGGGAGAAAACAGAGATCAGAGAGAAACCAGCCCCTGCTCCGTGTCTGTGCCACTCCCAGAGGATTCCCCTGCTCTGCGCCTGGAATCCAGGGCTGAGCAGCTCTGCCTCCCCTGGGATCCCACTGCCAGGTTTTACTGACAGAATCCCAGCCTGGCTGGGTGGGAAGGGACCCCAAATCCCCCCCATTCCCACCCCAGCCATGGCAGGGACCCCTCCCACTGTCCCAGGTGCTCCAGCCCCAGTGTCCAGCCTGGCCCTGGGCACTGCCAGGGATCCAGGGGCAGCCACAGCTGCTCTGGGAATTCCATCCCCACCCTGCCAGGGAACAGTTCTCTCCTGATATACATGACAAGCTTATTCCAACACGTTTATCACAGCTAAACTGAAACTGCAAAAGGCAGAAGGAAGGAGGAGTTTCAGACCATCTCCTGCAGAGGTGGGAACGCTCCTGTAGCAGGGAGGGTTTAGTGCTGAGAAGGTTCCAGGCTACCAGGAGCCCCAGCCCTGCTCAGCTCAGTGGCTGCCAGGGATATTTACAGCCTGGGAACGGGGAGGTGGGAGCTGGAAGAAAGGAGAGCGCCATAAATTGCAGGAGTGCTCAGGCAGTGGCTCAGCAGGGTCCCAGGAGAGGGAAGGGAAGGAACTGGAGTCAGGGAGAAATATGGGAAGGGGAGGAACCCGAGTCAGGGAAGAATTTGGGCAGCTCAGGCTCCTACTGACATCACTGCCCTCACAAAGGCTTTTTATTCCCTCTTAGGAGACTGCCTGGGCTGCCAAAAGGAAAAATGGGGCTTTTAGGGAAAAGGTTCTGAAGAATCTTGAGGCAGATCTCAGATTTTTCTGAAGAAGTCTCTGTTGAAACCCTGATTTTACTCTTTGTCTCTGTATCTCCCTCGGGATGCAATCAGGAATTCCAGCTCTAATCAATGCCTTGGTTCTCCAGCTAAAGGGAACAAATGGAACTGCTCAGGATGGATTAACTTTTGCTGGATTCTTCAGGAGTCACTGTGAGCGTGAACTCCAGTTCAGCAATGCTGTCAGAGACATAATTTATTATCTAATTGGTAAGAAATATTGCAGGGAGAGCCCAGACAATGAAAACAACTTCTACAGGAGATATTTTACCAAGAAGAAGCTACTTGGGGATGGCGCGGGGGCAGAAAATTGAGTTGCAAATTAAAAAGGATAAAAAATATGGAGTCGTATATAACAAAATTCTGCTTTTTAAAATGCAGCTGGTGAGGGCCATAATTTATTTGTGAAAGGGAAAAACCAGGGCAGAGACTTCAGCAGAGAGGGCTGGAAAGAGAGGCTGGAAAGGGACGTGGGAGCCAAAGGGGAAGGGAAAGGAGCTGGGATGGGGTGGGAGAGCAGAAGGAAGGAGAGTAGTTTGGGAAAAGGGAACACGGGGCATTCCTGAGCTCTGGGGGATGGAGAATTTGGGACATCAGCCACCCCGGGGATGCACTGGAGCCCCTGCAGGGAGCTCTGCCCAGGGAATTGTTTGCATTTCACTCCTCTGCATCCTCTCAGCAGTTTGGGGTCATCTGCAGTGGCTGCTCCGTGGAAGAGCTCGGTGGTTTCTCACTTCCCTGCCTGCTCGGCAGTGCCAGGGCTCTGCTGCTGCTGCTGCTGCTGCTGCTGCTGCTGCTGCTGCTGCTGCTGCTGCTGCTGCTGCTCAGACCAGGGAGAGCCTGAGTTTCCCAGCTGCTCTTTGCAGTCTGTCCTTTGCCCTCGGGGATAGCAGCACTTGCCCTCCCCACCTCCTCCCAGAGGGAAAAGTGCTGGAGAAACGACTGCAGTGTAAGGTGGGCAGAGCAAGGGTGAGATTGGAGCTCTCAAACCCTAAAAACCCTTTAAACCAGGGGCCACTTCTCACAGCCCCCAGTTCCAAGGCTGCTGCCCAGAATTTCCCTTTTCCCCCTCCTTTCTTCTGCTCCTAATGCTGTAAAACATGGAAGATACAACTTTTCAAATGAAGCTTTTAGCTCTGTCCTAAACCTTTTCTCAGGGGTGAGAGGATGGAAATGGCTTGATGGGGATTGATCAAACACTATCATTAACACACACTTTTTTATTGCCCCCAAAATTCTGCAGTAGGTGAGGTCTGAATGCTCCTTGTATCAAACTCTGCTCCAGAAGGGAGCTGGCTTTGCTGATCCTTGTGGGTTTCATTCAGCTCCAGGTGTTTCTGTGATTATTTCTAACTATGATCAACAAAAAGTTTGGAGAAATACCGATCCAAACCCTGATTCTCCAATATTTATTGCAACAACCTGACCCAGCAGCAGGCTGGGATTCACAGGGTGTGATGAAATCCTTGCTAAATCATCACCTCATGGAGAAAATTGCTTTTTTAATTTAATGTTTCTCTTTCAGCTGGTTCTGCAGAGACATGCTAATTTAGCAGCTTAATTTGTTATCAGGAAGAACATTATCCCAGACACGAGTTCTCCCCAAGTCACTTCCAAGGGACACTAAAGGCTCAGGCAAGCGAGGCAGAGGCTCAAATTGCCTCTTCCATCAGGGAGTGGTGGGGAAGCACAGCCCAGCCCGGGCCTGCAGCAGCAGAGCTCAGAACGATGCTCCCGGCTGCTGCTTTGGGCAGAAAACCCCAGAGCTGAGGGGAAAAGCTGCAGCTTTTGGCTGGAGATGGAGCCCGGCACAGGGGCAAGAGAAATGGGGCAGTGCTGGGCCCAGAGCGATTCTGGGGGAGGAACAGGAACTTCCTGTGTGCACGGGGCAATGCTGAGATCCGGTCAGACGTGGGATAAAACCTGCAGGGAGCTCCAGGGACTGGGGCTTTGTATGTGGGAACTCTGCAAGGCTCAGGATTGCAAACCTGAGTGCTCCCAAATCCAACCTGAGTGCTCCCAAATCCAACCTGAGTGCTCCCAAATCCAACCTGAGTGTTCCCAAATCCAACCTGAGTGCCCCAAATCCAACCTGAGTGCTCCCAAATCCAACCTGAGTGCCCCAAATCCAACCTGAGTGTTCCCAAATCCAACCTGAGTGCCCCAAATCCAACCTGAGTGCTCCCAAATCCAACCTGAGTGCCCCAAATCCAACCTGAGTGTTCCCAGCCCAGGCTGCTGACCCCGAGCCCTTTGGACACAGACTGGGACCAAAGCTGAGCCCAAGGCCCTGAGCCAGCCCAGGCTCACAGCCAGGGAGGGATGTTCCCCCCAGGGGGAGCAGGCTGCCAGGATGATCCTTTGGGATGGGTCATTTGTTCCTCAGATGCTGCTCTGGCTGTGCTCAGGCTCTGCATTGGTGCTGAAGCCCATCCTGATCAGCCCCAGCAGCTCTGCCTGAGCCCCAGCCCAGCCCTGCTCCTCCAGGGCCAGCTCAGGGGGGTCTGGGGAGTCCCCCGGGTTTGTGCGTGTCCCCAGTGCCACACCCTGCCCTCAGACACACCCAGCTCGGGGCTGGACAGCAGCAGCTCCCCCGGGCCCTGCCAGGGGGGCAGGAGTGGGGTCAGCACTGCCCAAGGTGAGGAAGGGCCTGTGACCCCAGCAGAACCTGAATTCCCAAAGCTGCCTGGTAAAGAATCCAAATGAGCACTTCTGGAGCTTTGGGAAGCTTCTTCTGTGACCTCCTGAGCTTCTGTGAGCTCCTGAACTTCTTCTGTGACCTCCTGAACTTCTTCTGTGAGCTCCTGAGCTTCTGTGACCTCCTGAGCTTCTTCTGTGACCTCCTGAACTTCTTCTGTGACCTCCCTGATCTTCTTCTGTGACCTCCTGAACTTCTTCTGTGACCTCCCTGATCTTCTTCTGTGAGCTCCTGAGCTTCTTCTGTGACCTCCTGAACTTCTTCTGTGACCTCCCTGATCTTCTTCTGTGAGCTCCTGAGCTTCTTCTGTGAGCTCCCTGATCTTCTTCTGTGAGCTCCCTGATCTTCTTCTGTGAGCTCCTGAGCTTCTCCTGTGAGCTCCTGAGCTTCTGTGAGCTCCCGGGTTCTCTGCAGAACTTGCTCCGTCCATGCCCAGCACGGGACATCTGAGCTGTGGTTTCAGGAGCTGGGCTGAGGGTTCTGTGCTCAGCGTCCCTGGCCATTAACAAACGCTCCCAAACGCTCCCCGCTTGTTTCAGCAGCCTGGCACCAAAGGGACGCTAATGCAGCTCTGATCACACCGAGATCTCCCATCCAGGAGCTGCCAGCCCATCCCCAGCTTTGCTGAGTCACAGAAGTGAGAGAGTCCTTTGTGTTCTTCAAATGGGATTTATGCAGAGCAAGAACTCACAAGAGAATCCACATTAAAGGAAAAGCAGAAAAGGGATGTTCTGCTGGTTTAGTGCAGGGAAAATCCCTGTAAGCCTGGAAACATCAATGGAAATCTGATCTGCAGTGCTGGGCAGCAGCTCCTGTCTGACTGCACACCTCCAGAGGTTCCTGGGGCACCTCCAGGGATGGGCACTGCAGCCCTCCCTGGGCACTTCCGATCCCTGAGCTCCCTTTCCATGGGGAAATTCCTGCTGTGCCCACCCTGAGCTGCCCTGGCCCAGCCTGGGGCCGTTCCCTCTGCTCCTGTCCCTGTTCCCTGCCAGCAGATCCCAAATCCCCCCAGCTGTCCCCTCCTGCCAGGAGCTGTGCAGAGCCAGGAATTCCCCCTGAGCCTCCTTTGCTCCAGCCTGAGCCCCTTCCCAGCTCCCTCAGGAATTCTCCAGCCCCTTCCCAGCTCCCTCAGGAATTCTCCAGCCCCTTCCCAGCTCCCTCAGGAATTCTCCAGCCCCTTCCCAGCTCCCTCAGGGATTCTCCAGCCCCTTCCCAGCTCCCTCAGGAATTCTCCAGCCCCTTCCCAGCTCCCTCAGGAATTCTCCATTCCCTTCCCAGCTCCCTCAGGAATTCTCCAGCCCCTTCCCAGCTCCCTCAGGGATTCTCCAGCCCCTTCCCAGCTCCCTCAGGGATTCTCCAGTCCCTTCCCAGCTCCCTCAAGGATCCCCACAGGATTTATTCCTCTCCCTTTGGGCTCTGAAGACACCTGTGCCACAGAGAGGAATAAAAACGCCCCCAGACATGAATTCGGATGGTTTTTGCCCAGCAGTGCCTGTTGCAGTCCCCTCCTCCCCAGCCAAGCTCCCTCCCTGCCCTCACCCAGCTGGAATTGCCCATTCCTTCTTTCCCTGGGATTTTTATTGCTGTGCCTTATCTGTGGAGCTGGAACATTTCCTAACCCATGCTCTGGGATTTCCCAGTCTCCCAGGACTGCTTTCATCCATCTCCACAGACAAAGGCAGGGGTTTGGCCGAGCCCCAGGCAGCCCTGGCACACGGGATGGGGGAGCCATTCCCAGCAGATCCCAGTTAAAGGTGGATGTGCTGTCCCTGGCAGCGCTGCTGCCCGGCTCCTCAGAGATAAGCTGGGACAGAGAATAATTCCAGTTTTGCTGCCTGGCAGGTGCTTGGATGCTCTTAATGGGAAGAATTCCATCATTTTCATAACAGAGATCACGGAAAAAATGAAAGCTTTCTGTTCTTCTGCCTGCTCAGAGGTGGAGTGGGGGCTGTGGCCTGGGAAAATCGGGGCTGGTTCTGCTGCTGCTCCCCAGCAGCTGGGAAGGCAGGAACTGGGAATTGTTTTGAGGATCAGTTGTTATTCAAAGGGCTGTCACTGAGCCTTGTGTTGGAGTTTCATCACTGAAGGAGCTTCTGCTGAGCTGAAAAATGCTGGGGCACAATTTGGGTTCTATTTAGGTACAATTTGGGGTTTATTTGGTACAGTTTGGTTTGTATTTGGGCACAATTTCAGTTTTACTTGGGTAAAAACTGGGTTATATTTGGGCACAATTTGGGGATTATTTGGGGTTTATTTGGATTAGATTTAGGTGATATTTGGGCACAATTTGCATTCTATTTAGATGCAATTTAGTTTGCATTTGGGGACAATTTGGGTTATATTGGTCACAATTTGGGTTTTATTTGGGCACAACTCAGGTTCTATTTCAGCACAATTTGAGTTACATTTGGACACAATTTGGGTTATATTCGAATTTTATTTGAGTTTTATCCAGGTTAATTTGGGTTTATTTGGGCACAATTTGGGTTATATTTGGGTTTTATCCAGGTTAAATTGGGTTTTATTTAGACACAATTGGGGTTTTATTTGGACACAATTTGAGTTATATTTGGATTTTATTTGGGCACAATTTGGGTTGTATTTGTTTCTTTGGGAGTTCTTCCTTGTTTTAGGACACCCCCCAATCCCCTGCCAGGCACTGCCAATTGCGATGCCAGCCTTGGCAGGAGGCAATTCCTTTCCTCAAGGAAAAGGCAGGAATTGATTTTTTTTTCCCAGGATTTTTGCATTGCTCTTCCCTGGAGAGGGAAGATCACGAGGTGATAAAATCAGAGGGAATGGCTGATTTAACAAGAATCTTCTGCAGGGCCTCCAGCCCAGCCCTGCCTTGCCCAGGGTGAGCTGCTCGTGTGTGGGTTTTCCATGGACCTCGAGCTCTGGTGGAGCTCCCAGCACGGACCTGACTTAATTGAGAGCCGAGCACAGGAGGAGTGGAATTGATTTTCTGTACCTGGAAATTCAGGGCAGTGCTCAGAAAAGCCCGAGGAAGGATTGCAGAGATGAAAAACCACAATTACCCAGCACCAAACAGGAGTTCAACGCTCAGACTTTGTAATCACCACCATTTAAACAGCTTTGATCATGTCCAGGAGTGGGTGTAGGACAGGACTAAAGATTCTGATGATTTACCAGCCATTTCCATGAGGTTTGTGTTGGAATTAAGAATTTTTCCCAGTGTAGGTGAGTTCTTTTCAGGACAGGTCTCCCACAACAGAGAGTTAATTAATCAGAGGTTGCTTTTCCAGAAGTTCTCTCCTCCTCAGGCAAACTGAGAGCAGAGGATTCACCATTCCCAGCACTTTGAATCCAAGTCCTGGGAGTGCCTCTGGGATCAGGTACCTGGAGAAACCCCACAGAGATGGGATGAAATTGGAATGATGCCTTTGGCTTTTGGGATTTCTGTTCTGCATTGGGTGTGGCTTTGTTCAGGGTGCTGAGATCCTTTCACAGGGTGAGGAGCACACAGCAATCCTCAGGTCAGGTTTTGGTGCTGGGGCGTCCAGGAGCACATTCTGCTCCTCACCCACAGAAAGATGGTTTTGTCTTTGCCTTTATTCCCTTGTCTTTGCCTTTATTCCCTTGTCTTTGCCTTTATTCCCTTCTCTGTGCTTCACGTCCACGGGGAAATCCTCACCCTCCTTCACCCCGGCCCTTTTGGCTCCCAGGATATTCATGAGTGTCAGGAGGAGCTGAGGAGTTTTTATTTATTTGGTTTGACAATCCTTAGGGAATGTCTGTGTTTGGGGGGTGAAGGAGCAGCCATCGGGCCCTGCTGGGCTGGGTGACACCCCAGGAATCCTCTGGGAAGGAGGGAGAAGGGAGTGCTCATTTCTGGCTTGGATCTGCACACATTTCCCCAACGTTTTCCTTGGCAAACGAGTGTTTGTCAACACCAGGGATGAACCAGACAGGAGGGAAAATTTGCTTTTGGTTTGTGCTGAGTTCTTCGCTGGGAGTTCAGGGAATCCTGGAATGTGTGGCTTGGAAAGGACCCTAAATCCCACCCAGTCCCACCTGGGACCCCTCCAGGCTGCTCCAAGCCCTGTCCAGCCTGGCCTTGGGCACTGCCAGGGATGGGGAATGCACTGAATGCTTGGGAGTTTTACCCACAGCAGTGCACAGCTCCTGCCCACCCAAAAGCGAAGGAATCAAGGCAAATCCTGCAGGTTTAGGTGAGTGGCAGCTTTTTAATGCCTGAACCAATGAAGGATCCAGGACTGGAAGTGTTGGACTGCTGGAAATTAATGACCCCCAGCTGCTGGCAGAGAGAATTCCAGCCTGGACGGAGCAGGAACTGCAGCTTTGGAGAGTGGCTGTGCCCAGCTGATCTCCCAGGGAACAGGAGCTGAGCTGTAATTAATATTCTTTCAATTACAATACATTTCACTGTCATATTCCTCCAGTGCTCATGAGCTGCTGCAGCTGGCTGGGGATCTCCTGAGGGGGAAGGGAGGGATGTGGGAGCACAGCTCCATCTCCTGCTGCAAAGACAACTTCCCTTCCTGCCCTCCATGCATGGCTCAGCCCTTGGCTTTCCCAGGGGCAGGCAGCAATCCCAGCTCTGCCATCACCTCTGTGCACAGGATTCTCCGAGCCTGAGAGAGTTTTCACCTGGCAGGGGCTGAGCTGTTCCCAAGGGAAAATCTTTTGGGAACTTCTCTTTCAAGGAGTGTTTTTGTAACTCGGTTTTGGCTCCCAGAACAATGTCACACTGCTGTGCTCAATGGGTTTTCTCTTGTCCCACCCATGGCACCAGAGAGGTTCCTGTGGCCAGGCATGCTGACCTGTATGGGAACACCTGATAAAAAGGGTAAAAACCCCAAATAAAGGCTTTTCCTGCCTCACTGGGATCAAACCTCACTGCTGGGATTTGAGTCCACTCTGCTGTTTCCTGTCCTCCAGCAACACACCTCTGTGCAGAAGATACAGAACTATTGACAGAATATTGGGAATTCTGTTCAGTTCTGTTCCTGGCTGGGAGCTCGGGCTCACGTGGGGACCCTGTCCAGTGGGTTTGGACATTCCCTGGGGAAGCAGCAGTGCAGGGGGGACAGGAGCTGGAGGAGTTGGAGCTTTTGACAGAACCCCTGAACCCCTGAGGTGGGAAAATCCCTCCCAGAGTCCACCCTGTCCCCAGCCCAGAGCTCCCAGTGCCACCTCCAGGGGTTCCTGGGGCACCTCCAGGGATGGGCACTGCAGCCCTCCCTGGGCACTTCCCATCCCTGAGCTCCCTTTCCATGGGGAAATTCCTGCTGTGCCCACCCTGAGCTGCCCTGGCCCAGCCTGGGGCCGTTCCCTCTGCTCCTGTCCCTGTTCCCTGCCAGCAGATCCCAAATCCCCCCGGCTGTCCCCTCCTGCCAGGAGCTGTGCAGAGCCAGGAATTCCCCCTGAGCCTCTTTTGCTCCAGCCTGAGCCCCTTCCCAGCTCCCTCAGGGATTCTCCAGCCCCTTCCCAGCCCCTCAGGGATTCCCACAGGGCTGTCTCTGCAGGAGTGAGGCAGAAGCAGAGCAGGAGGTGCTGGGCTGTCCCTGTGGGTGCCAGGCCGTGGTGGCTGAGCTCAGACAATGCTTGTGTTTGTTGAAATTCAGAAAAGAAATCACAAAAGGGACAGAATTTGATTGTCCCCAGGATGTTGGGAGGGATCTGTGCCTCCCCTGTCCCTTTGGGGGTGCATTGCTGACACTTTGATTGTTTGTGTCTCTGTGTGTGACTTGTGGATGTCCCCATGCCACCAGGGCCAGCCCACGGTGGGCACAGCAACCCTTTTGGGATAACTTTTGGGATAATTTTTGGGATAACAGCCATTTCCCTGGGCAGGCTGCTCATGCATAAGGATTTCTTTAGGTTCTTCCATTTGGGATGCAAGGCCAGGCTGGAGCAGCCTGGGACAGGGGAAGGTGTCCCTGCCATGCAGGGGTGGCTCTGGGTGGGATTTGGGATTCCTTCCCAACCAAACCATTCCAGGATTCTCTGATGCTGTGAGATAAAAACAGCTTTTAATCAAAGCTGGGAAGACAAACAACACACTCAGCTTTTGCAATTAGGGAGCACCTTCGTTTCTCTGTGGGTGTGAGATGTAAGATACCACGGTGCAGCCATGAAATGAATAACTTTGGAAAAGCAGCTGCATTTTGATAAAAAAAAAATTCTGAACCATAAATAAATCAAAAATCGTGTCCACAGCTCCTGCTACTTCGAAATCACAGCTGACAAAGGAAATAAAAGCTTGATGGTGACAGATAAGTGTGAGAGAAAGCTCTTTTCACTTGATCTGCTCCAGCAGTCATTAAATAACGATGTGCTGACAGCTCAGGAAAAACAACCACCAGGCTTTTATTCACTGGCTCCTGAGCTTTGAGCAGGATCAGGGCCAGCACAGGAATTTAATACAAGAATTCTGTACCAAATCCTTCACTGATATCTCTCCTATTGCATTTTTTGGGTTTCTTCGGCCAGTTCACAAAACCTGACCCTCCCTGTCCATCTCCTCCATCCAGTGCCAATTTCCTTCCTCATGAAAATCCATCCAACTTCATTTAAATCAGGATCAAACCACCACAGGTCTGCTGACCTTTCATGCCCAGGTGGCCTTTTCCAACCCCAGGATTCCATGATTATGATTTTATTTCCTGCAAAGCTGAGTTTTCCAGCTCAGAGGGATGAGCCAAGCCCAGCTTTCCCAGAGCAAGGAACCAGAATCTCTCCACCTAACGGGAATCCTTCTGCCCTCATCACTTGTGCTGCAATGAGCAAATGCTCCTCCTTTGCTGGGATTTATAATTACTGTTAAATATGGTAAATTTATACCAGGAAATATGGAGCAGTCAGCAACAGAGAAAAGCAGTTTGCTTAATTAAATGTGGGCTTTTTAGAATATAATTTAAATATCTCTGTATACTGTGATGGTATTTCTTTTATTAGGAAAGAAAAAAAGGGGCTTAAAAATGAGGCTTAAAAAGTTATTCCAGCACAAAGAAATAAGGATTTGGCTCTCTGCATGCCCAGGTTCAGTGAGGTGGAGGTGATCTTTGAGCTTTTATTGAGGACACAATAATTCCTGGCTCCAAAGCTCCACATTCCTGGCTGTTTACCTGTTCCATGGAATTGTTAATGGGAATTGTGCAATTCACAGAAATTTTAAATGGAGCCTGTGCAATCCA
>VWYI01032771.1:45404-74271 GCA_013399455.1 Anthoscopus minutus | reverse complement strand
TAATATTTCATGTTACATTTACATAATCCCCCCATTTGGATAAAGATAACTTCCAACTGACACAAAATCATCCACATAAAGGATGTTATGTACAAAATACACACATTGCAAAACCATTTTATCAAAAACTTGCAATTCTGCTTTATCTCAAGCTACTGCTTCCATTGATCAGTCCAGACTTCCTCTTCATGTCAGATTTGATTTTTATCAGGTACTGCATTGTCTTAAAAAAGGTCCTGTAAAAAGCTCCACTAATGGCACTGAAGAAGAAATATATATTAGAATTTCCTACCCTACGTAATTCTTCAAAAAATACTTGTAACTGCCAAAAACCACAAAATAAATGCAATCTAAATACACTACCTAAGAAAACCTCAGAAACTTAAAACTTTTCATTTGATCCTCAAACTCCCAATACTGATTTTTAATGAGAATGTTGGTTATAAATATGTTTCAGTGTGTTTTACTTTGCAAGTTGTCAGAAAAAGCAGCCATCGTCCTATTTTTGAACGCAGCAAGAAGAAACAAAACTCCAACTGCTATTTCAAGGTTCTGAGAAACATTACCACAAAATTCTGCATCCTCTCACAAGGATAAACACAGAATTTCTTGCAACTGTATCCATATTTGTGCCCAGTAAGTGAGTCAAGGTTACAGACTTTTACTTCTTAACCCAATTTTCGAATTAGCAAATTTGGATTTGATTTATTTTCTCACAGATGGAAACATAGTATCCTGGAAAAAAATAAAACTCCTACATCTCATCAACTAAAAAGTAGAACCTATCTTCTAATTTTCCCTATATGAAAAAAGTCTGCTTCTACTTAATGACAAAGAATTCAGCAATTTCTATAAAAAAACAATACTGAAATACACATCATGACTTCATTTAGGTCTACAAGTGGCAGATGCTAAATGACTATGCACATAATACTCATCAGCTCAAAAAGCTTACCTGGTTTAATTATGGCATCATCTGTTACATTAAACGTTGTAACTTTCTGCTTCCGTGGCACTCCAGCTTCTTTAAAAATTTCATGTGCAGACTCTGGTTTCTGTAACAAAAAGCAGTCATAAAGAAGAATATAAACAAGAGATATATGAAGATATTGAAGATCAGAAAAGGGAAACCAATCATTTAGAATGTAGATGATAGATGACAGTTGCTACTTTTCTTTTTCATGGCCTACAAGGAGTTTTTTAGTAATTTAGAAGTAGGTTCTCTTCTTCAAAGCTTATGATGACTTAGTTCCACACCACAATATATATAATTTATGTAACTAACAAAACCATATAAAAAAATTCTCGTCTTGCAGAAACTTCTAGAAATGCTTAGATTTCCACAGAAAAAAATCTTCGAGTTTCTGGGCAAAAAAAGAAATCCTAAGTAACAACAAGTTTATGATCCATTATGATCCAGATTTTTAAGATATAGCAAGTACACTCAAGTGTCAAACCACTGCTGACTTACAAAAGCAGGGATTTTCTTTTCAGATGAGTCTGACAAATTTAAAGGTACCCAAAATTATTCTCAGCTGTTTTAAACAAGACATCTCACAAAACAGCAGACCACTGAGATGAAACCAAGCAACAGAAACAGTGATGCAGGAAAATTGTTGCCACAGGGAAAAAAAAAGTGATGCAGCTGATTTTCAGGCAGAAAGCAATTTAAGCATCTAACAATACTGTCACACTTGGATAATCTCATCTCTGAGATTTGCTTCTCAAAACTCCTGTACAGTTCCCTCTCTCTAGAATTATTTTGTGTATTTTAAGAGCAAGTAATGTGGACAGCTTTAAAAATGTTACTTAGTGTACTTGAAAACACAGTTTTGAAAATCTGCATGTTGCCTATTCTTTTGTTTTCAAACATTTGTTGAAAAGTGTTAGAACAGAGGAAGTTTTACGAAGAATGAGGAAGCAAGATGATGAGGACCTCTGATTTACGAAAAAAACCACAGAAATTTTAAATTTATGAATCTGTCTTTGAGAGTGAGAAGTGCTTCTCGAGAGATTTGCTTACTTGAGGTCACAGTATAAAATACATCAAATACCTTTAAAAGACCAGAATCAACTACATACAAAATCCCTCCAAAGACCACAAAAATTTGAGGAATCAGTGGAGCACCTGTATTAATCTGCAAAACTATATGTGAGAATGAAAAATAAAGATGAAGACTTCCTACTAAGTGCCTGTATATCAATCCTTTATTTCCAGCTATGTAAAATTGCTGCCTTAAGCTATGGCAAGGGGAGCCCTGTGCTCAGCATGGGTGGCTGGAAAGAGC
Source organism: Anthoscopus minutus (assembly GCA_013399455.1). Taxonomy (NCBI): domain Eukaryota; kingdom Metazoa; phylum Chordata; class Aves; order Passeriformes; family Paridae; genus Anthoscopus; species Anthoscopus minutus. The sequence goes on along the minus strand of VWYI01032771.1, from coordinate 71,983 downwards.
TACCACAGCTGAAGAAGAGCATGGTGAAGTCAAAGGGTAAAATTCACTTATATCTCAAGAATCCTACTCTAGGCTGTAACCTTGCACTGTTCCACTGTAACAGTACCTCCTCTTCAAACAGCCAAGTCAGAGAGATGCATTTTTACAAACAAAACACTGCAGTCTTTACAAACCCTTCCTAAAAAATACTATTGAAAAGGGGAACAGAACACTGAGTGAATTCTCAGATGTTCCTTATTTTTATAAGCACCAACATCTTCCAGTATTACAGGAAAATGACTGATACACCCTCACTTATAGGAAGCATATAAAGTATTTTTGACCAAAAAAAAGTTTGAGCACTGACAGAACTGTACTTTTGAGCATAATTTTGCATTAAAAAATAATAAAAAATCTGTTCACTCATAACAAGAGTAACATACATCAGGCTAAAAAGGAAAAATAAATCTTGCTAAAAATGCAATACCCTTTATCAGTTTTAAAGCAATTTTGACACTCCAAAGAAATACAAGAAGTTCTTTGTTAGAAGAATTACTAAAGGAATCTTTTGATTGAGTTCATTAAAAATCAGTAGGTGTGAGGAATCACAGGAAGACAGATGTTCCTATGAGGAATTAACAAAAGAGAAATTGCTCATGCTAATACAAGACAGTATCATTCACCTTTCTTTTAATTCTCACTTCTGACACTTCAGAGAGAAAAGAAACACATTTAAAGGCTGATAAACATAGGAAAACAATGATCCAGACTTGCAGCTAAACCAGAAATACAACACTTGTTAGTACCTTAACAAGCAAAATCAGTCAAATTCTTCCTTAGGAATTGTCTAGTTTATAGAATGATAACGTCAAAAATAATACAGAGGTAATAATAATAATAATAATAATAATAATAATAGCAATACACAGTTCATGCCCAGGCCAGGACCTCACCAAAGATTGCTCAAAGGATATTTAATCAAGTTCTTCATTAAAATGAGTCTCAGTTCAACCAAATTAACAGAAGCTAACTTGGAACAGGTATGCCCAAAGAAAGTCTTTACCATAATTCACATTACTAAAAAGTCCTTGAGTTGGCTTTTCAGGTAGTTCTGCTTTGAAGAAATTTTCATAGGAGTTGTTTAATAATAAGTTTTCTTTATACCTCCTGACTTCTGGCATGTTTTTATTCTGACAGCATATTGGATTTACTGGTATCATCATCTTCATGAAATGATGAACTCTAAGGTGTATAATGGGCAAAATACAATTTGAAAATTATTATTCCCATGACTCCTGCATGTCTTAGACCAAAGTAACAGGGAAGAAAAAAAACTATAGCTGTCATTTTCCCAGGAAAAATAATACCATACCTGGAAAGTGGAAATGACGAGGTGTGATGGTCAAACATGGCATAAACCAGCTGAATACAAGAATGGTACCTTGAAGTATAAGCCTGGTCAAAATCAGTAGAATATACTAAAAAAGCCAACAGATCTATCAAATGAAAAAAGGTCCTTCTTCTCTTACCTCCACTAAAGAAGAAACACGTACACAGATTAATTTTGAGGCCCTGTTGTTTAGACAACCATCTGTTTGAAAAATGGAAATCTAGGTCCTCAAAAAACCATGATCATAAACTGAAATAATCTGCTTAGTAGTCATGAGCCCTGGGATTTTTTACTTGCCTAAATCACAGATGAGTGTCAGGATATTGAAAAAATTGGAAAATGATATTTTATAGAAGTAATGCACCACAGAAACTGCAATCCTTTGAGGGAATGCTTTGTTCCTGCTTGATCTATAACTCATCCTGTGGAATGACAGCTCTGCCAGACAACCTCAGAAACTAGAGATATCTGGGAATTCCACATCAAGCAACTGGGATGTCTGAACAAGTGAGTACCTTTGATATGGTTGTTGATGAGTTGCAATCATGAAGCTATCTTCTTGAAAAGGTAAGTCATAAAGGTATTTATCAGCAGAACTATAGGCAAATTAAACTATGTCAACAGACCTGGGGAAAAAATTAGAACTATAGCTTAAATGACAGTACAGAAGAGTAAGCTAGAGCACTAAGTTGTAAACAACTGATGAAGCTGAGTAAGTTTACAACAGGCTCCAGAAGTATCTTGCAGTCCTCATCTCAACTGCATCTCCACAGACCTGAAGAACACACATTTCTCCGCTGCTTGTGGTCCTTCAAACCCATTCACCAGCATGGGACACTGCACATCAAAGCAAATTCCTAAACTAACAACCTCCCTAGAGAATTAAGAGACAAAACTTTCAAAAAGTTCTTCTTGCTATCTCTTAACCAAGAATTTACACTCACTTTAGGAAATGGCAAGGGTGAATGCGAAAAAACATCAAAGCACATTTGTCTGCCAATAAACCTTTCAGAGAAGTCTACTTATGCTACTTTTGTACTGTAATCACAACAAAAACAACTATCCAGCAGTGACACCCAAAGTGCTTCACTTACAGAAAAAGGAGATGCATTTTTGCCTCCAACAAGCAGCTTAGCTGTTTTTCCACCCGACTCTTCCTTTGAAACATACCTTAAAACATGGCAATCTTGAACCTAGAGAAAAGAGAATGTTTGTCTGAGCATAAGCAGGTGTATATACCTTAAGACAACAAAACACCAAAGTCAGTCTTTGTTTTCATAACAGAAGATACAGCCTACAAGTAAAACAGTGTTTTACATTTTTACCACTGCCATTGCTTTACCAATGAACTGAAGGCTTATTTTAGCAAAAAAAATAAATTAGTAGAATGCAAACTAATTTCATAAATGCTCTAGAAATCAAGTCATCTCTTTCACATAAGATCTGCAAAATCCCTATTGTAAGCATGCAAACCACACAGTAAGAGCCCCAATTTACTCCTGCTCCTTTGCCCTGATGGCCTTCACAGCAGTGGCTCCTCTTACAGCATCAGCCAGTCAGCAAAAGGCTTCAGTAAAAGAGCAGGTACTGGAGAATATGAAGAAGCAGCTTCAGAGCTACAAAGGCTCAGAAACCAAGGTGAAACTAATCCCAACATGCCTGCAGGTGGAAAAATAAAAGAAGTGAAGTGGGATAGTTAACCCCATTTGTTGCATCACCTAGGCAACACCACCCACAGCTCTGCAGCATTTGAATAGCTGAGGCAGTAGAGCAGACCACTCCTAAAAAGTTTGGATATAAACAGAATGGGCATGACGTACTATACAGAAGTGACAGAAATCTTCACTTTCTTTCAGGATTTCCTACTCTGTACAAGTAGTAAGATTCACTTTTCCTTGAAACAGCTGGTTTACAATCTCAATACAGGGTAGAAGATGAAATTCATTATGGTTTATTTCACCTTAAGTAGTGTGACAGCATGTTTATCTCCTGACTTGGTCCATATTGGCATCATTCCCAGTTTTACAGCAACAACACCAACTCTGATGGAATCTGTAGATCAAAACAGAACACGAATGCACCTTCACATAATAATTGAATGAGTTCATCTAATCTGCAAAGTCACATTAACTCTGATCTTTCCTAAGGAGCTGAAGGAGATTAAACACCACTAAATCCTTGCAGATAGGCTGGGGGGTTTTAACCCCACCAGCAGTAAAGTTCTACCTGTTTCAGTTGTGTTTGATTGAAAATACAACTACTTTTGGTTTGGGTTTTTTCCCCAAAATACAATGACCATGTATTAGAGCCAAACTAACTACTGAGAAACTTACTGTAGGAGGAGGTTCCTCCCACCCCAATCTTTGCAAAGGCAACCTGTCAAGTCTGCCACACAGATGATGTATGTGACCATCCTGAAAGCTCAAAAACTTAAGTCTGTGTTCCAGTCCATAAGAATTTGTAATCACATACCAGAAGTGGGATGTATTACATACTACATTTTTTCTTCAGAGTCTAGCAATATTAACAAGAACTTTTTCAAGTTCATGCACTTTATATTCTAAGGAGACTTCTTTGACAAATTCTTAATTTATTATCTTGTACAGCAGTGGGATGGGACAAGTGCTGGACTAAAAACTAAACTTAAGAACTAGAAGTTCTTTAAAGTTTCTTAACATCTTGTAATATTTTAAATGCTTTTTAGAGAACTGATATATTACATTTATTTATTTACTAGGAGATTTATTGAATGATTGATGTGAAAGCCAAAAGAATACTTCACAAGACACATTCCTGATGTTACTGAATTGAACAACACAACAATAGTAATTTCAGCATGAACATGTATTTCAGAAGAGACACTTTCTCACCTGGTGTCCATTTATTCAATGGCCATGGCTCATCTTTCAGAGGGCATAGCTTGCTGGCTGTCTGAGCTTTGTACTCCTCTGCAGTTATTTTCTTGAGGAATTCCACATTCTCTTCAGAAAGATGCTCATGCCACCATGTTGAACTATTGATGTGTCTGACTACAAAGCCCAGCTGACCCCTTTCCAGAGGTGGGAAAAGGTTTTGAGTGTCTTATCAATACAAAAAGTGTCTCATAACATGTACGTTACATCTAATTTATAAAACACCTAGTTATCTGTCATTTGACTAAGTATTCTGAATTATACCAAAGGGGAGCAAGCAACAACCAACCAACCACTTCTTTTAAGACAAAAAACCTGCTAGATCAATGAACAAACAGGTAACAGTGGGTACAGTTTTACCTTAACTTCAGCAAGTTTAAAACAATCTCTTGTGGCATCCTTCTATCCAAGATGAGATATTATGGCATGGATGGGTGGGTTATCAGCTGAGCAAAAACCTGGCTGGATCATCAGCTGAAGGAGTCACAGCTGATGGTTTGGACTCTACTAGAAGGCCAGTTACAAGCAGAGCTCCTCAAGAGTCTATTCAGAGACTTGTCCTGTTTAATATCTTTATCAGTGGCCTCTTAGGGGGGATGAGTGCACTGTTCATAAGTTTGAAATGAGCAGTGGATGATGCTCAAGGGTGTTCCTCTGCCAGCTGGAGGCACAAGCCAACAAGGAACCCAGTGAAATTCATAAAGGAGAAATGCACATTCCCATCCACAAAGTGGCATGGAGTAATTTGTGAGAAAGCTACTGACAAGACCTGAGACAGGCCATGTCAAATGAGATGCACATCATGAGAGGGAGAGAAGTGGTATAAACTGAAAAGGGGTATAAACTGAAACTGAAAAAAGATTTGATATAAGGAAAAAAATGTTCAGCCTGAAGAAACACTGGCACTTATCTAGAGGGACTGTGCAGATTCAGCGCTTGGAGGCTTTCAGGGCCCAAAACCACAAAACCCTGAGCAACCTGATCCAACCTCAGGGCTGGCCACACTGTGAAAAAGAACTCAGACCTCAGCTTAGAACTTAGAACTCCTCAGCTCCCTTCCAGCCTCAACAACTCTCTGATTCTCCAAACATTGCTAAACAGCTCAGTGTCCTGCGATAAATTTTATGAGGGCTGAAAAAGGCTTGAATGCTCCCCAATCCCCTGCAACATCAACAAAAGAGTATTTAATAGTGTAAGCAGTGAATGCATGAGGCCAGCAGACCAAGGTGACCTAAAACACGGCAGGTCAAGTTGCTCACTATGCTGCAAAGATGCTTTGGATGCAAACACACCTGTCCTGCCATAGCTCCCAAGCAGGCTGAGGCTACTTCTAAGACCGGGGCTAATTTTTAAGGCTGGAATGCCCCAGCAGTAACCTCGGGCACCACGTACAAAGCTTCCAGGCGCTGCCAGCAGGCTGCACAGAGGCTTCTCCAGAGGGCGACGACCAGAGACGGCGCCCAGGGGCAGGGAGAGGCCGCCGAGGGAAAAGGGCCGCTCAGATACCCCTCACTTTCCAGTACCTGACAGCAGTTTACAGGAAAGACGAGGCAAAACTACCTACAAGAGCATGTAGTGAAAAGACCAGGGGAAATGGGTTCAAACTGAAAGACCGCAGGCTTATATTAGATATCAGGAAGAAATTCTCTGCTGTGAGGGTGGTGAGGCACTGGAACAGGTTGCCCAGAGAAGGTCTGGATGCCCTATCCCTGGCAGCGTTCAAGGCCACGTTGGATGCAGCTCTTGAGCAACCTGTTCTAGCTGAAGGCGTCCCTTCCCACAGCAGGGAGGCTGAAACAATTATCTTCAAGGTCCCCTTCCAACCCAGCCCATTCTACGATCTCGCGGCTACGACAGTGGCAGAGCCATGCTCTGCTCCCCGCTCCTCCTATCGCTTCTTCTTTCCCTCCCCTTACCTCCCCTCCCCCGGAGCAGCCCCTTCCCCTCCCAGCCGTACCGCCGCCTGTGTCCGGGAGCCCGCGCCGCCGCGCAGAGGCGCCCGCCGAGCCGGGCCAGCAGCCCCCAGCCCGCCATGCCGCCACTCTGGCGGAGCCACCGCCCCCTTCCGGCCCCGCCGCGTCCGCCGCTGGAAGCCGTCCGTGCTGTCCCGGACAGAGAGTTCCGCCCCGCCGCCGGCGAGCTCAAGAGTTAAAAATAATAATAAAAACTCCCGAATCACTTCAAAGTGGTGGGCGTGGGCTGCAGCATACGTGGCCGATGGAGCTACTCTGACCCGGGGGGAATACTTCACCCAAGGGCGAGCACATACAGAAATAGCCACGGGCCCCTTTCCCCCCGGAGCCCTTCGGTCTCTGCCATCGCTCTCCGGCCTGCAGTCCAGCTGCGAGCCAGTGAAATCCAACACACGAGTGTCTAAAACGGGAGAATTCCAGCTGGGTTTATCGCTGGCAAGCATCCCTTAGTCACACAGGCTTGCGGGACAATGGACTCAAAATCTTCCTGCTGGTGTTGGGCAGATGCCTTCGGGGGTGCGCTGATGTCTGGGAAGAAGCGACTCTGCTGACTCAAATTTCCTTGAGGTGTCGGGATTAACCACTTTAGGGCTTTGCTTACATAGAAGGGGGCGTCAGGACGAGAGGGAAAAGCCTCAAGTTGTGCCAGAGGCAGTTTAGATCGGATATTGGGAAGAAATTCTTTCACGGAAAGGGTGGTTAAGCATTGGAACAGGCTGCCCAGGGAAGGTGGTGGGATCACTGTTTCTGGGAGTGTTCTAAAAAACGTAGATGTGGCACTTCAGGACTGGTAATGTGATGGTCCTGGCAATACTAGGATAGTGGGTGGACTCGATGATCTTAAGAGGCCTTTCCCAACGGGAATGATCCCATCACTCTATGATTATGTGCTCTGAGCGAGTGGCTGGGTCCTGTGATGGCAGGAGGGCAGTGTTTATGGGAAGTGTATTTAATAGTGCAGCCAGGGAAAGTTCCTGGTAAAATTAAAATGGGTGGGTCAGGCAGACGGTTCTGGACAGCCTGGTAAAGGCATGGTACCTGTGACACTGGCTTTGGTGTAGTCTGGCTTTCATCAGTATTCAGGTTTGACTCACACTTTTTTTTCCTTTTCTGAGCAGGGAACCAGCACAGCTGAGAGTGCATGAGTTAGGATAGTGAAGGGGTATGAATTCCAAGATTCCCTTCTGATTGTAACAGAAATCTGTTTTTATAATGATACATGAGCTTTCAGCATGGTCAACTGGAATGTATCCTTACTTCTCTTTACCCCACTACTCCCATCTTCTCCCCTATTAGGATGTGTTTGTGTGGGGATGTTGCACTTGGTCTATTTTGGTGTTCACACCCAAAACTGTGATCCAGACACTTACCAGTAGCTTTCACACACATTCCTTGTCCCGAATTTACTTCTTGTCCTTTTAAGAAGAGGTAGCCACATAGTGTATATGCATCTCCCAAGTTTACAGTCTGACATTCCCTCTCTGAAGCTGGGTAGTCATCTCAGCTATCACTGTGATCTCTGCAATTTTTTGCTCTCTCCCTGGCATCAGGCAAAGCAGGGCTGTTGCTAAATCCCACATGCAGATGTGTTTTCTAATGGTAGTTTATGATGCTGGTAGCTTATGCTGCTGCTCTGACAGAGATCTTTTTAGCAGGAGAAATAAAGGGTCTAAAAATGATAAAGGTGTTATGTCCCAATTTCTGAGCACTGTGGCAGCCCTGCAGTGGTGCTAATCCAACTAAAAATCCCCAGGAAGTAGCAAAATTCTATTTGCTCCCATTTTTGAGATCTGGAATCAAGGCACATTGCAAGATCAAGTAACTTGCAAAGCTATGGCAGATGTTCCCAGCTAGAGAAGAGGGCTCCCTTGGTCCTAGCAAACCTTGTTGCCACACCATGATGCTTTTCTCATGTAGCATCCTGCACAGCTGAGGTGACACAGGATTTCATGCACCAGTAACTTGGAAGTAATATACAAGGGCACACATTTCTAAGAGAAAAGTTTCAGTTCTGTACTTTTCCCCTTTTTATCAGGATACAAAATCAACCTTTTTTTTTCTTCTTTTTTTTTGGTGCATGCGACTTGTCATAGTGCTAAAGAGGCATGAACTTGTCGGTTTTGTGTGTATAAGGGGAGTGGGTGTAGCAAGATTGCTGCAACTCTGAATGCAATCAGATGGCAAATTGCCTGCTCTGATCAGTGGGACAAGAATTCAAGGGCCTCCTGAACACAGCAGTAAAAGGCGTTCTGCACAGCAGCGGAAACAGCTACCACGTTTTTTGGAGGAAAGGAAAAGTACCCATTACAGAAACCTTTCCCACCACTGCTGCCTTCACTGGAGAGGTCACCTGGGTTTCACCTCATCACTTTGGATGATTTTTCAAACTTTGGAATGAGATTAGGAAAAAAACCCCAAAAAATAGAGGGTGGGAGTGCAGCCAGTTGATGGTTTGCAGTGAATGCTGCAAGCAAACATGCAGCTGAACTACCCATACATCTCTCTAATTGCTGAAATTGTCTCCGGTATAGTGCAGCTCCTCAGGACAGGTACAAGTAAAACCTCTGTGTGAAGGAGGACAGGTGGTGCTATAAACCCTATTTTTCTTGTGGCAAAAATGGCACTTCCTGTAAATAAAGGAAAAAAAATCTGAGAAGTGTACATCCTTCCCATTAAAGGAAAAAAAAAAGGCAGAACATTATATTGTTCATCAAGGTAAAATCTTCATATGAAAAGGTTTTACCTTAGCTAAGCACTTAGCAGTGTTTAGTCTTTTTTCAAATCTCCTGTGGACTTAGCTTCCCCTACAAACTGAAAATACAGCTCATCCCAGTATCTGGTTCAAGAATTATAGATGTTAATGTATTTTGGGCTAATAGGAGTTTTCTGTGACTTTTTTGGTTTTTGAATTGGATTTGAAATAAAAAAGGAAGGCAGGGTTGTAGTTGGCAGAGAATATATTTTAGATCATTGGTTATCTCAGAAGGACAAGATGTAATTTGTTTTAAAGCAGTTTTCAGAATTTAAAATGATCCATCAAAAGGCAGTAGAAGTTTAAATTTACATAAAAAATCTGCAGGAGAAATTGATGGCAGTTCAGCTGAAAGGCAGAATGGCCTTGCTAAAACCCTAAGTAGATAAAACAGGAGAATAATATCTCATTTCAGATCTATATTAATATATTTAATGAGGTTGCCCTGCACAAAGTCCAGAGTATTTTATTGCAGAGAGTAGCTTGGAGCAATGAAAATAACATCCAAAGCCTCATTAGACAGCCTTTACCATATGGTCAGTTTTGTCTTCAGTGCATCCTACACCAACTCACCACCCTATTACATGTTTGTCTTACATGCTGAGAGCTGTACAGACTGAAGGAGATTTCCAATTGATTTTTCAATACCGTGAAGGTATCTTTCCAACTACTTGAGGCCTGCTACAGAATTGCTGACTTATATCAACCACTGATAATGATTAGTTTTTAAGTAGAGACCATTTATAATTACGATTGTGTGAAGTAAACAGAAAGATCTGCAGCAGCTGGGGTTCTAAAGACACTTACACAGACCATGTACACACATTAAAATGACTGATGGTTTTATACCATAGTCTCTGCAGACAATAGATCTCTGCATTTTACGTGATGCCACATTATAGAAGCACCTTGTAATACCTCTGGAAATGAAAAGCTGTTACCACCCAATTCTATGTAACCATAAACACTTCCAAAATTAGTTTAGTCAAAGATCACATGTATCAGAAGAACAATTTATCTGATTCCTAATTTTTCTTGCTGAAAGCTTTCTTTTATTCAGTCAGGCAAATGATAATGAAAAGGCTGAACTTCTCCTCAACTGTACATGACATCCCTTAATGCAGATCCCAGGGTAATGGGATCTCTCTTTACATGGGGAGAGCACCATCATGCCTCTGAGCAAGGATCTCAAATTACTTTTCAAGTATTAAAGTCCCCCAGTACTGTTGAGAGATATTTATGATACATGCCAGTGACCTTCATTTTACAGATGAGGAATCTGAGGTGCAGAACATTTAAAAATCTTGGGCAAGAAAACAAAATGAGATACTGGAAGAAAGAACATGGAGTCATTGATTTTTCAGTCCTGTGCTTTAACAGCTAGAAAATGCTCCTCCTGAGAACAGGGAGGGAAAGAAAATAGTGTAGAATAAGAAACTAGAGGTGTTGTATGTAAGAATTAAAAGTCATTGGCAGAATAGTGTATGACATGTAAGGGGAAATCATAGTAGCTTCCAGATGAAATACAGCCAGAGAGGGAGAGATGTGCAGCCTGACAGGGTAAGCTCTCAAATGAAGTGTCAGCTATTACACAGAAATGTGGATTTGAGATCTATCAGTGTGGACATCTCCAGACAATTTATACCCATGACCAAGTAATACTGGCTGCTGCTCAGTATCTGATCAGCTGAAGAAATCTTTACAAGCAAATGTGAATTATGGCACTGCAGGATAGAGATGGGGTAGAACTGAATGTGCTGGGGAGGCAGCCCCATGCATCTTGGCTATCCCACTGCCTTCATTTAAGAGTACAAAATCATAGATCAAAGCTCATCCTATGGAAATTACATTTAAAGGCGAATCAGGGAGCTTGACTACTATATTACCTGCAAACTCATTTAAAAATATGTATTTCTTAACCAAAACCCCTTGTTCACAGGAGATGGCTTCCAAAATATTCAGCACTGGCCCCAAAAAGCTTCTTCAGGAACTAGCAACAATGTTTTCACTTCAATGGGAGAGCAACTCATCCGAAGTTGTGCCTTTTGGACAATCCCACATAGATTAATTTTTGTCAAACTTTCTCCTTAGTTTTTAACAAGTCACATCCTTCAAACACAAAAAAATAACATTGATCTAATTTCTTAACTTACATACATAAATATTTCAATGGAAAGTGCAATTCATCATCATTCTGTTCTTGTGTGTCTTTTTTTTTTGGAAAAAATGTGGCTTCAATATTCTTTTGGTAAAAAACAGTTCTTATAGCATACACAGGTGATCTGTGTGAGAATGAAGTTACAAATCACCGTTTGTCACAAAATTGTGCAAAATTTCATTTGGAAAATGTGCCACAAAGAGTTGGATACTGTAAGAGAGATTTAAAAACACAAATGAAACAAAATAGGAATTCCCAAACAGAAGAGATTATAAATGTGGATAGCCAAAATACATTCTGTTTGAAAGCCAGCCAGACTGTTTGGATTAAGTAGGCATGTTTTAAGACATGCAGTCCTGATGGATCATGCTCTCCAAGCCAGATCTCTTTACAGCTATGGTCTGAACACTTTGTAATAGCTGGATTTGTCAGGCTTTTGAAAAATTACTACTCAGGCCACAGACTGAGTGGGCTTGTTTGGGTGTCCATGTTATAAGGTGCTAACATTAGAAATGCCCATGCTTCAGGTCAGGTATCTCTTGAAACACTTTATTATCCTTCCCTTGGAATATAGAAGTTGAAAGCAGGCAGCGTTGTGGCAGAGAGAGGAATAAAGACAACTGCAAAACTGTGTTGTTTTTATTTTAAACATGCAAAATACAGTTCATGCATCTGCCATTTTGAAAAATCTCTCAGTTCATAGCAGATTAAACCAAAGACATTTTGGCTATCGACTCTCAATAAATATTTCAAAATGCTTTACAGTGTAAATATAAGAAATTTAGCAAAATTTCAACAAACCTGTATAAAAACCAGATACAGATAACTTTTTATTTCAAGGCAACATGCTGTAATGTAAAGAGTTCACTTTTTTTTTCTGGATTTTTTCTCATAAAAAGTTTTCAACAATACAACTGCTTAATAGATTTAAGCCTTTAGGCTACACATGCAAAAAAAAAAAAGTTATTTTAGTTAAAAATCACCAAAACGTGCTATATTTTTGTTTCATTTTTTTAAATACAGTAGTTTGTAGACAGTAGCATTTTTCTTTTTTAATTTTGTAAAAGAGTGCAGGCAGGTTCATGGAGCTAGTGTCCTGGAAGACTCGTACTCTGACATACATTTTGGTTTTATCCCTTTGCCATTGTAATAGTCCACGACTTGGTTTGGAACTTCAGCCAAAACACTTTTTGCTAGAGCAGCTGGGGATGCCTGCAGGAAATGGTAGAAAACACAAGCATTAACCTGGCTCTCTGCTAGAAGTGCCATAGGTTTTAGAGGCGTTGGTGCCATGAGATCAAGGGAGGAAGTATGGTACAGAAATGGAAGGCAAAAAAAGACTTAAAATGAATCACACTATTGCTAGAAACTCATTTTATGAGTCAGTTTAGGTATGGAGCTGTAGCTGCCTGAAAGTACACTAAAGCCAAAAGTCCTCTGTGTGACTTCAGGTCCATTTGGACTATTTTAAGTTCTGGGTAACTGAACTTCCCTGCACTCTGGGAGGGCCCCATATCACAATAAAAAGCTGCAAAGACTTCATTCATCAATGTTCAGCAAGGAACCCTGCAGAGCTCCACGCTGCACATGAATGGACAAAACTCTGAAAGGGAGGTCTTCATCACCATTCTGCTCTTCAGAATCTGACATGGTGTTTTAGTGGCTGGGAATGTTTTTAATTAAATTAAAAATACTTTTTAAAAAATTGGAATTAAACCATGGTTACAAGAAAGGTTCAAGGCTTCATGAACTCTTTAGAGCTCTTCCTGCAATGCAAAAATGGGCAGTGTCAACCAGAATTAAGAACAGATGACCCCTGAAAGGTAGAGATGGATATAGGGATGGCCAGTGGCTTTCATCCCAGGCAGGGAGGAGGGCTCCCCCTCAGTGCAGGGAGAAACCCTGCCCTTCATCAACAACACACAGTTGTTGCCTCACACCCTGACAATGCTTCATTTTAAGCAGAGGGGCCTGTGGATGTTTTGTGGGCAACCATTACCTGTGTGTGCTGCATGGATATTCCTCAGCCCTGAATTCAGCAGTGACAAGCTGGACTCCTCCCATGCACCCTATGGCCCCATGTTTTAGATTTGCTTGCTTCTAAGTGTTTGGGTAGAACTGGTTCTAAGACCAGCAGAACCAACCTGCTTGGCCATGTTCCCTTTGAGCCCACCACAAAAATGCAGTAAAAATGCAAACACTTAAATTTCATTTTGAGAGGTTTAAATGGATGTATTTATCTCCATACAGTGCCAACTGCAGCTCAGAAGATGCATAGGAACTCAGCCAGTGGCTGGATCACACTTCTGCACACAAAGAACTTTTTCTCAAATTAATTTCCTCATCATTGTCTGTTATCAGTCAAGTTTCAAACCTACCATATCACAAAGAAGTTGTATTGAGTGTTTTTTGACCTACTCTGTTTTGTGGGGTGGCATCCTGATCCTTAGAGAGTCTTAAAATTTGGTTTACATAGAATGTAAATGGTAAACTATTTGTAGACAGGCTAATCCAATGGTGAAGAAAGCCTCAGGCTATTAGAAATTCCATTATCAAATAAAAAGATAATGCTAGCAAAACCAGAAACAGTTTTTTTTCTTGTATTTTTGTATTTTGACTCACGTATGGGATTAGTAACAAGTAAAATTAACTGCTATTTCCCCACTGTGACATTTATACCAAAATATTTGTGCAGCCAAAACCACCTGGAACATTTCTGCATGAACAAACTAGAAAAGCATAGAGCATACTTTATGTGAAAGTGTAGCAAATGTTCTAAGGTATTACAGAGTAATAGAACCCAATCATTTTAATCCTGAAAAGTGAAATGCATGGTTTTCCAGGGCTGCCCTATTTGTGCTGTTTTATAGAATCATGGAAGGATATGGGTTGGAAGGGACCTTAAGGTTCATCTAATTCCAGCTAAAATAATCAGAAAATACCCCTTGGAATCACACAAACGGCTGATTTCTACAGTGCTATTGAAAATTACTGGTTTTTTTAAATCTCTTTCCCAGTGTTCCAAAGATGTATATACCTTAGCCTGCCTCTGAGCTATATTACCAAAAATACAACCCTACACAGAAGTAAAAACAGGGAGTGGAGGAAGAGCCCTGAGCTGGTGCTGCGCACATGAGCTGTAGCAATCAGGAAACTTCGCTCTGTCTTTAAAAATTCTGGGCAGGAGCGCTGGCATCAGCTTCTCTGGATCTGTGTAGTTCACATGTTCTGAACTTTGGGCCAACAGCACTCAGTGCTGTGCATCATCCTGCCTCTGCCAAGGCTCTCTTCTGACACCACATCCATTCCTCCTGAATGAAGGGTCAGCCCTGCAGAACAGGCTCTGTCAGGGCTCAGGTGCACAGGTGAATCACTGCCACTTCAGGAGTCCTCTCCTGAAAAGCCTTTCACTGAGGTTTAAGTGGAAACATTTACTGTGCCCACAGGCTCACAGGCAATATCCTGCACCACACAGGATTGCTCTGGGGTAGGTGGCTTGACTCCGTGCTTCAGTCTGAGCATGGGCAACTGTTGCTTTACTGAATTTCATCATGCCAGTGCTGTCTCTTGGTCCTGGGGCTCTTTCTGGCAGGGGACACCCCAAAACCAGGCTTTGGATTGGTTCCCTCTCTGGTGATTTGGACCACCTGTACCTTACATACTTTTTTGTGGTGGCAAAGCACTCTCATTTCTGGACCAGATGGTGGAAAACAGCATTTTTCTAAGTGAGAATTATACTCAGTAACTTCTAAGCTAAAACATAGACCCAGTTCATCAGTGTTGGGTAAGGATTACTTTTGTTGGATCTTTAACACAAATGGGACATTAATGTTTTACTGTAACATTTTCTCCCCTGCTTGAAGAGCATTCTAGCAATAAGCACCTCAAGATGAATAGTTCTCAGTTGATAGCTGATACACAACAATCAGATCAATCAGCAGCAGGAAAATAATCCCCTGTGATTCCATAATTGGTGTATTACAAATAACTGTTGGTTCAGTTCTACAGCTTCACAATGTTTAACCCTTAACAATGAATAGTGTAGAAACATTGCACCTTGCAGTGGTTACAAGCTATGCTTTCCCCACTCCTTTGTGATGTATGTTATGAAGTAACAGCTGTTAACCTTTCTGATTAAACACAATGCAGAATGGAATACAATCTACCTATGGAATCAGATTTGTGCCCAGTAAATATATCATATATCCCAAAGACAGAAAATTTTGTTTCATAAGATATGACTGTGAATGAATTGAGGCAGGTGATTTTCTTCAACAACATTTCAGTGATGGAGCATCACTGTTCTACAGTTTCAGGTGAAGGACACACATTACTGGGGTGGTGATGATTACAGAGGGAAAAGAGTCACTTGGATTCTAAGGGAAAATATTTTTCCTTTGTTTGCTATGTTCCCCTTTAGCAAATGGCATATGTCACCCACTACACAATTTTTTTAACTGTTAATGATTGCCTTGATTTTATCAAGCCTATACAACTACAGTATTTGCCAAGAGTCACTACAGTTGCTACTCTTATTTTGGTGTCTTCAAACATATTCCTTAAAGAGAGAGAAAAATCTTAGATGTTTTACTGAAGTACTTCTGCTGCACTGTATCACGTAGGAGACTGAAACCCCTATAACAGAGCCTGCTGTCTACACTGAGTCTAAAGCCAGCAAAACACTGATGTGGGTACAAGATTTTGGGTATGTGAATAACTAACTGAAATGTGTTAAATGCCTGTATGAGTGCTGTGCAGGCTCAGAACCTTCTCTGAAGTCAGATGGATAAAATAAAAGGGATTCTTTCTATATGTTATTTTTACAACCTAATTCCCCCCCCACCCCTTTCATTTTCTCAAAGGGGAAGGTTTTGCACAGATTATTTTTGATTTCTTTGGATAGATATGAGATTTTGAGTTCCAAGCTGACCTGAGAATAAAAGTAATGAAGAAAAATATTACTTGGGTAGACTCCAAGGGAATTTTGGTTTACTCTTCAAGCAAAACAAAAATAAATCCTCACACATAACATTTTCTTCTGTCCTTCTGTCATTAATAGATATAATATGGATTTCGGAATAAATAAATACTTGATTTATCAGAAAAACCTATAAACCTTACACAATTTGATAATCTTTCTAAAAAGATCCTTCACCTTTTTTTTCTGCTTAATAAATTAACATAAGGTACATTGACAAAAGGAATGGGATTTTTACCCGAAAATATATTTTGCTCAAACCTGTCAAAAGTAATATGCTGATGTATGTAAATTCTTGTGTTTGGTCAGAACTGATCTGACAAAAATTTCCAATTGTGTTAAATCTGCATTTCCTATCTGAGGAAAAGTAAGTTTGAATCAAAACATCACACTCATTTCTCCCTTGAAAAAATATTTCAGTAGCTGATGTATTGTCTTTTGTTTGTGCTAAGTAAGCAAGGAAGCTGTGAATGTCACTTTGTTGAGAAAGAGAGATTACTTGGGATATGACAATAAAGAAATCTAGCCAGTAGTGGCTATTTTTATGAGCAGTCATCCATTACACTGACATTTGTTGAAAAGCTGAAAGATCGCAATAAACAGACTAAATATCAGGTTGCATAAGATATATTAACTTTTCTGATAGAGCAAGTACAAGTCTATCTCTATACCTATATTATTTTGCTATGGAAAGAGAGAGAAAAATATCACTATTTAACAAGAAGAATACATAAAGATTGCCTTCCTCTCCCAGTACTGGGGAAGTTAATCTAAATGAGCTAAAAAAGAATATATGATTGCCATTTGTCCAGCGCTGGCAATAACAATGCCTCAGATTCAGTCACAAGTTAACATAAGAGGAACAATATATTTAGAGCCCAGAATTGCAACTGTTAGTGTTAATCTATTAAATCAAAGATGATTTTAGCTTTGTTATAAAATACAAAGTGAAACTAAAAATAACAAATGTAGCTGGCTTTGCCAGTTCCTTGCAGAAACATGTTTTCACCTAATTAAAAGTAGCTCTCCCACTAGCCCATAAATAACTCAGCTCTGGACACTTTCCCAATGACTACAGTGCAGCACTTGTGATTATGTGCTGCAGGAATCACAAGCTGTGAAAGGGTTGGGCTCATACTTTGATTCAGCAGGCAGGTGACTGTGTACTCCTGTCAGCACAGAACTGTGCCTGTCTACAGTTCAGTAGTCAGTCTGCAGCTGTTTGGCAAGGTG
Source organism: Anthoscopus minutus (assembly GCA_013399455.1). Lineage (NCBI taxonomy): Eukaryota > Metazoa > Chordata > Aves > Passeriformes > Paridae > Anthoscopus > Anthoscopus minutus. Next base: position 54,608 of record VWYI01032771.1, on the reverse strand, counting down.
GCACCAAACTAAGAGCACAAGGTGATTTTTCCTTCCCATGTGCATCCATGGCTTACATAGAACTAGAAGGAAAAGAAGGAAAAAGTTTGTTTCTCTTGCTCCTCAGCAGAGTTTGTGAAAGTAAGAAGTGTGTCTAGATCTAAAGCAAATATTGCAAAATTGCATTTTGAAATGAGAAAAAAAGAACAACCCTTGCAAAGAGAAAAATGAAGGTATTTTGGAAGTAGAAAACAGGAAAGAAGTGCTCTTGTGGTGACAAAAATCCCAGAAAAACTAAAAGAGAAGCTAAATTAAGCAGTGTGAATCCATATGCAGATCAAAACCAGCCTAGAGTTGAGAAATTGGCTGTGACATATCCAAATCTAAGGATCTCTTAGTGTATGGGAGCAGACTGAAAAGAGCAATCTCTTGAGGAAAATGAGTCAGTTGCACTGTGAGGTAATGAAATTCTCAAATCAAATACTGAAGATATCCTTCATAGAAGAAAAAAAACCAGCCAGGAGAACCAAGTAAATGTAACAGAAGTGAGAGGAAAGAAGGAGAGAAAGATGGGAAAAGGCAAGGAAAGGGATGGGATCAGCACTGCAGAGGAACACAATGCATGTCTCCATATGGAGGAAAAGGGCTCTGAAAAACCCCTCTGTGTGTGGGAAAGCCCCTTCTGCTGGTGAATGCTGTGCCTACCCTGCTGCTGAAAAGACCCTGCAACAGATGGTAAAATGCAGGGCAGGAAGAAAAGTTCATGACCAAAGCTTTACTTTAGATTTGGCAATTTAATGCTGGTTCTGTCCCTTTCTTTCCTACTGTGTTTTCTACACCACACTGGCCTCAGTCAGGAACAGCTGGTTGAGGGCAGAGGGAAGCTCTCAGTAATGCCACCTTCTTGCCTGTGTTCTTGTACAGAATTTGGAAAAGGGTTTAGAGGCAACCAGGATGCTTTAGGTGGATAGTCCTGCATTTGAGAACTCAGGGACCAAACTTCAATAAAGAAAGAGCCTCCTGGGGAGCACCATAAGGATAAATTCAAAGCCATTTCATCTGCCTATGGAAATGAAGGAATGGAAAGCAGAATACAGTGGTCCTAATAGAACAGATGCAAAAGAGAATGGAAAACAGACACCATGAAAGATTAGGCAGGGAAAGTAACCAAATTAAATCAGGGAGAAAGTGGAAGCAAAGACTGGCACCACAGAAAGCACATGGATTCTGCCTCATCTCTTCCTTTCCCACCCTCACCAACTCGCTAATGGAGCACATTGCATTCTAATTCCTTTTTTTCACTATTTCTTACACAATAATGCCGTAGACTTACTCAACACTTCAAGCATATGCAAAGTTAAGCTCAGCCTTATGAATCATTCACTATACCCATTCACCCTTCTGTGGCAAGGATGTAAAAATCAGCTTACATGTTTGAAGTTCCTAAATGGCACAAACTGGACAATGTCTCGAAGCACAGGCTCGCCCTTGGGAGACCTCAGGATGCCATCATCACCATCCAGCATCTGCATGTCACTAAAATCAGCGTTGCCCACCCCGACGATGATGACTGACATGGGGAGGTGAGAGGCGTGGACGATGGCCTCTCTGGTGTCAGCCATGTCTGTGATGACGCCGTCCGTCAGGATCAGCAAGATGAAATATTGCTGAAGTTGTTGGACAAGAAGTGAAAAGTTTTATCATTAGTTAATATTCCAAAGCTGCTTAACCTTTTAAGTTAAAAAGTATGAAAGTGTTTCTGGTAACTCACTCATGTATCTTTTTAAAGAGAAAAGAGCCTTTATATTGACTATATAGAATTTTCCATTCCAAGCTCCTCAGCTACTCTCCTTTAGAGAGTAATGGGGTCCCTGAGGAGACCAAGGCAGGAATATATCCATCTTCATATTCTTCATACAGAGCCTCAAAGAGAGGCTTTCTCATTCTCCAGAGGAGAGCAAGCAATTTGGTGAGCTTGAAATTTCTTTCCCAAAACTCCAAAGCCCACTGAACTAGGATAATGAGCTATGACATTTCTTCACTTGGTAATGGTGAATAGTAGCCCTTACTTGGATCCCTTATGAATTGTTAGGCAGCTGGAGTAATTTAACAAATGTACATTAATAGGAAAAATGAACAAATCGTAAGATTTGGTCATTCTGCTTGAGCAATACCAACACACTAAATACCACCTTCAATAATAATTATATATTTACATCAGTATAAACTTGAAATGTTCCAGTCATCTTGTCCTGCTACAAATAAAACAAAGCATGCAGGGGGAAAACTTCATCTTGAACATTCATCCCATAAATTGTTTTTCAAACAGAAAGGGAGAAGCTTAAGTATAGAATGAAGGAACTTATTCAGTAGAGCATATTAGATCAGAAACTGCACTAAGAATGAGTGAGCCACCTCAGGATTAAGTGGATATGGAAATTCAAACATAGCAATTCCCCATTTTAGGACTGAGACTCTAAATATTATCAAGGATCTGGAAACAACAATGGAATCATAGAATCATAGGATGGTTTGGATTGGAAGGGACCTTAAAGATCATCTAGGCTGAAGAGTTGATGAGGCAGGGACACCTTCCACTAGACCAGGTTGCTCAGAGCTCCTGTCCTTGAACGTTTTGAAGGATGGGGTAACCTTAGCTTCTCCTGGCAACCTGTTCCAGCACCTCACCACTCTCACAGTAAAGAGTTTTTTTCTAATATCTAATCTAAAGTTTTCCTCTTTTAGTTTGAAACCATTACCTTTTGTTCTGTTATCTACATGCTCTCATAAATATCAGTCACAAGACCAGACTCATGAATAGAAATATTTGGTAGCTGCTTCCCTAATAGGTCTTTAAGGCCCAGCACATGAAGAAAGCTTAGAGAAAGCTCTATGCCAGGTGATGAGGCACATGCCAATGCACAGCTCTACTCTGTTCTGTACTTAGGCACTTTTTCTGCTGCAGTACACAATGCCACTCTTACTTCCTTTACAGCGGTGCTCTTGTCAGTCGTTCAGATCTACTCGCTCACATGTTCCCTCCAAGTCTCTTGTTCTCCCTTTCTCCCATTCTGTGTTCAAGGCAGGATCAAAATAAACCTAATGCATCTTAAAGGTGTAGATTTAAAACATGATCTATGTGTAAGTCTTTTAGCTTAAGAAATCTGTACTGGGATTTTTGTCAGGTGAAGGCTAACAGACTTATCTTCCCATTTCTAAAAGGCAGAAATTATTTCATCTGTAATAACAAGCTGAAAACTATATCCTTACCATTTTCAAATGAATAGTTGGAAAAATCTCCTAGGTGAACAGAAAAATTTTAGTACAGCCTCTGCAGGAGGCATGAAATTGGGTAGTTTGAGTAGGCAATCATTTGAACTCATCTCCTTATACAACCAAGAATTTTAGGGCTTCAATGCTCAATTTTTGTAACCTTAGTAGTGCTATTTCTATTTCCACAATGAAGAACTGGGTGTGCTACAGTAAAACAGCCCTAAAAGCGGGAAATTGATCAGTGGAGAAAGAGTTTAAAGCTGTGACAATTGAAGGTATAAAGACTGGATACACCTTTCTAGCTGACACAGGTTTAAGCTGCCTTCTGTGAAGGCAGTTAATAGAAACTGTGAAGGCACAATCTGCGTTAAAAGGCCTTGTTTTGGTGGCCTACAAGAGATCCATCAGAAGACAAGAAAAAAAGGCAAACACAGATTTTTTTCCCTTACTGAGGCCTCCTTCGTGTTGGTCTCCTCTGATGCAGATTTTGCCACTTTCTGGATGATGGGAGCAATGTTTGTCGGTCCGTACAGCTGCAGCTTGGGAAGGCAGCTCTGATAGGCTTCCACAACACCTTGTATTCCTGGCATTAAAAGCAAAACAACAACAACAACAAAAAAGGAAAAATAAATGTGGAGCACATTGCCAATATCAGGCTTAAAATGTAAATGAAAGTTTAAAGTGTAAATGAAAGGTGGGTTCTTAATGAACAAATTAAAAATACTGCATGATTAGCAAGGACTAGCAACTTCAGATAATTTCCAGGAATCTCTCTCTAGCTGCCTTGAATCTAGTTTTTAATATATAATTAATTATACCATACTTCTCCTTCCCAGCAGTTTTTAATGTCTGTTTTTCAGGTATGAGCTTGCAATGCCATAGCTTCCATTCTTCTTAGTTTAAGATATAGCTTCCTGATCAACAACTAAGATTTGTGCTAAAAGGCTAGACACACATTAAGAAACACTTCAACACTTCTTTCTCCTCTTCAGATAAGTATTTTTGTTTATCATGGCATTTGCCAACAAATTTGTCCTTTGTACTTATGCCCTAAAGCTGTTAAGGAATTCAAAACATCTTTTCAAATACCTGATGTCCCCGTGCTGAAAATAATTTTTCAGGGTTAATTTGCATAATCACTCACAGGTTGAATTTGACTATGACCAAAAACTGTGAAATCTTGGAAGAAACAGCAGGATGCTTTGCAGCCTACAGAAAAATGAGGTTTAGCTGAGAAATTTAGATGGAGAACTAGCTATTTTTGGCTTTTTCATTTCAGGATATATAGTCAGACCAGCAAGCAAAGACTTCTGCTGACACACTTGACAGATCACAGAATGGAAATTGGTATTTTCAATCATTGAGAAGAATGATTTCTTGAAGTGAAGAGCACATTAGCCTCACCATTCAGAACTCCCAGCTTACCAGACCTAAAGGATTAGAGGTCTAATGTTGGAAAGAAAGCGATAGACTGAAAAGCTTTGCAAAGGACTTCAGTAAGATCCTAAGCCAGTTTCAGTTTGCACTGAGACTTGCTCACTCATAAGATTTTTTTAATCAACCATATTTACAGGATAGATGGGTGCAGACTTATTACTAATAAATAACAGGGAGTTGTAATTGTTTTACAATGACACACATACGCTCCTATGAAAAAGTGGTCGCGAACAGAGTTTTCTCTCTTTAGAGGCAGCTACAGATATATTTTTTCCATTGCAGTGCCAACAGACAAAAGAACTTGCTCCAGTTATAGCTGTGATTTGCTGAAATGTACAGTAGTGTTACAAAATTTCCCTTGGTAATTCCAGTGACTAAATTACATATTGCAAACCTGACCTTTTGTTAACTCCCAATTTTAAACTTGCTAAGGATTTCATTACATATACTTAATGATGTTGCATGAAGGCCTCATAAATCTTCCCTAAGATGATGACAAGATACACTGTATTTTCTTCTTATGCAGTAAAATAATGAAAGATTAACCTTACTCTCTTCATTCCACAGAGATTTAGTGTTGTTCATATCAGAAAGTTGCTCTCATCTTAGAAAGAGACATGTTCTAGAAATATAATTTATTTGCTTTCTTAGATTAATATATTTTAGAAATATCTACTCTTCAGCCAATCCAAATTTAACAGTATATGTGAGTGGATTACTTTGTAGCTTGCTATTCTTGTAGTCCTTTATCTTAGGCAGAATCATGTGAATTTTTTTTCACAATTCAACTCTACATTTTTGTTTGGAATCCACTTTCAGCATCTCCAATGAAATACCGTGTATGCACACATATATGTTTAAGACAGATGTGAAGAAACATTCATTCAGACTAGAGGTTGTTGCCTACTTCTTCCTCAGATAATAAATTCAGTATTAATTGTAAGACTATAAAAATAATATACCATAAATATACTAAATTTAAGACTATACATTTTCAAGAATGGAAATGGTAACAAGTGAGGACATCCATATTTTATGATTCCAATTCTCTTCATCTCAATATACACTCCCTGTATGTAGCGTGATGCTTCACACTACCTTGTGCCAGCATAAGCTCTATTCCCACAGAGAAAAAGATTTCTTTCCTCAAAGGCAAAACAGACACACGCTTTTTATATTGCATCCAACTGCTGTTTCTTTGTTTAAAACAAGATACTCTTAAGCAATTTTACTTTATTTTCTCACAAGTATCCTAGATATTACAAAGTAAAATAGTATAATCACTGAGTACTTTATCTCCTTCTCACTTTTGCATCCCTTCTCCACATGACTTGCTGATGTTGCTGCACCCTGTGACACCTAATGCAGTGAGAGCATCTATAAGACATCATGAACAAACAAGCACCCATGACAGGCAGATGAGTTAGCTGCTGCAGATGATTAAGCAACATATTTTCTTGTTTGTCTCCTTCCTTTCACCCAAGTGGACATTGTTTAAAAAGGTATAATTTAAGACAAACAAGTGCTTTTAATATCATGCAGATACAGGTACAAATGCTGCAAAATTTCTTCCTTGGCATTCTTTCATGCTGCAATGATATTTTTTTTCTTAGGCCTAGAACTCATTTCAGGCAATAGGCTAACATATCAGATAACTGAGTCTTATGCAAAGATACAAATAAAGTTTGAATCATTAAGTGACCTAAGCCAAGCTTCACAGGGCAGCCCTTTCCTGTTTTTTTTTTTTTTACTCCCTTTCATTTCCACTGTTACATTTAGTTTTGCATACAGAGTGTGGTTTGAATAATAAATCCCTTGCTTACAGAGGGTATGTCTGTCCAAACTCTGCTGCTGGAACCACCTAGTTGTGGCAGCCTTTCAATCAATAAAAATAATTATATAACAATGCCAGTGTGACAAAAGAACTAGCCTTGAACTCAAAAGAAGCAGTAAAGGGGGCTGGGGATAAATAAGTGTTCTTTGCATGGACTGCTAGAGCTTTTCTCCGTAGTTTGCAGAGGGTCACAAATATCCTGCAGTTAGATTGAGAAACAAAGCTGTATTTGAACACTATATGCATAAATATGTTTTCACCTAATGCTGACTACTGCTAACTGTTTTAATGACACATTATAAAATATGGTGGTCCAGATGGAATTCTGAGGTCTCTTTTGTTTCCCCATATCACCCCCCACAATGAAGTCTCAACATCAAGCTGGCTTACAAGCTTACAGGCACTTCTAGACTTCTGCTTCTTTGGACTCCTTAAAAGCAATATAGAAAACTGTGTGAACAAATCAAACAGCTGTAGGATTTATGACCAATTGCATTTCAAGCATATGACCTGCAAAAGCTGGGGCAGTCCAACAATTCAAGTGCAACAACAAAGCAGGAATGCCCACTGAACCAAAAACAGGTCTTGCATTTAAGATGTGTGAACTCTGAATTCTTTTAATGTCTCTCTCCCTTGAATTGCTTGTCCTCACTTCTTTGCTTCATTTCTTTGCATCTTAGTTCTCATCCTGAACATGTTTGCTGCCCATGCCCAAAAGAAAGCCACTAATAAGCCTAAGAAGGGCTAAAAAGAGCAGCTAGAAAATTTGAACAGGAAGAGCATTTTGAAATTACCAGTTCAAATATTTGGATGGAAGCAGAAGGGTAAGGGAGAATAACAACCTGTGTATTTTAGTCAGCAATGATCACCCAAGCAAGACTCTTAACTTTTGCTCTGTTTAGACCTGTTACTGTCTTTTACAAAATGTGTGAATTGTGGCAGGAGATTTTAGAAAGACAGCATCAGTCACTGTAGATCTCACTTACAAATACAAGACATACAGCAACATCTGCTACATAAAGCTGGCCTCTGCTTACCAAGGATTAATGACCGTTAACATCAATGATTGTTGATAAAAAACCAACATCTTACACTGTAGCTTCCTGCTGCATTTGCTCTCAGAAAAGTAGGATTCCTTCTACCACAACAGTAGTCATCAGCTACTGCCCTGCCCTTGACTTGTAGCAGGTTATAGATCTGGTCAAAGAACTGGGCCTCTAAACTGAGGGAATTTTTGATCACAAAGGTTCACAGCCTGCTTTTTCATATCCTGCCCTTCTTAGCCACACAACCTATGATGCTGAGGTAGCTGAAGATTTTCAATTAGTCTAGTTCTCAGAAATGCTAGTGGTTCCATGAAATCCAAGTGCTAAATATCCACTTAGTTTTCAGGAAATTAATATATGGCACTTTCTGAGATTTCTAAAGTTAAGCTCAGTGGTTTGGAGCCTGTCAGGTCCCCAAATCTTAGCTGCCTTCTTTAATAAAACCACTTTGAATAATACCCAGTGACACAATAAAAAAATACACATTTTGCACACAGCAGAACTATGGCGTCTGTCCTACTGTGAGCGTTACCTGCACATTCTGGGTTGTCTTCATTGAAATTGATTGCAAAGTCATGAGAGACCTGCAGTTAAATGGAAAGAAAAGAAGACTGTTGTCAGAAAAATTATTCCAAGAAGACTTGTGGTTAACACATTCTTGACATTTTTTCCTGTGGTAAACCTGAGACCATTCAAGCTTTCAACCATTAAGTGTGAAATACAGTCCCAGCTGGAGGTCCCCGCAGAACCAAAGTAGCAAACCTGGAATCAAACTTGTCAATAACTAAACAAAACAAGGCACAGAGAAAACCCACCCAAATACATAAAAAATCATATAAGCATGGTGTCAGGATTGGGCTACCAGTCCTGGACACAGAAGAGGAATCTATTGCTGAGGCGATTTAAGTGCCAGCTCTCCCTGCCTCAGCATCTCAGACTGCAGGAGAACGAAGGCAGGTTTGATACAGCAGTGACAGCAGAAACTCAGCTCACTTCTGCATCCTGACCTCACTGTGTGAACAGTTCCTCATCTAAGGCCAAGAGGTACTGGGAAAGGAATTCTCCAGAGAAATCAAGGATCCACTGTGGAATAGTAGTGTAAGAAGTGTAAGGAGTCCAAGTTGGTTAAAAAGTTAGATTAGTCTGGGGGATAATAGATAAAAAAAAATCCTGAAGACTCTTGGTTTTCCTCACATGTAGTGAATATTCCAATATCTCTCTCTCAGTCTCTCTCTCTCTCTCTCTATCATTAAATCCTACAGAGCTGTTTTTTAAAAGAAATCACTGTGAATACAACAAAGTTGCGGATTATCCAACAAAACAAAGTATTTTGTCTATAGTGCTCTGGGAAAATAATACAAGACTTTTGTATGCTTAAATAATGCTGGACACTGTAAGTCTCCCGTTCCAGAATTCCTCTTTAAGGTTTATTGCCTACATTTTTCTTTTCCAGATTCCTTTTTGCTTATTTCTTTGATCACTGAAAAGTCTTGATTCCTTTTTATCTCTTTGCATCTGAAGCCCAGCCTCTCAATTCTGTCTGTCTTAATTTTTCTTGAATGAAAAAGCTCTGATTTTGTCTTGCAATGCGTAAGGTGTGAATATATATGTATAAATATAAATATAAATATAAAT